>PVIW01007737.1:0-68998 GCA_004026585.1 Noctilio leporinus | reverse complement strand
TTTGTATGTACACTATCATATCATCTGCAAATAATGACAGTTTGACTTCCTCCTTTCCAATTTGGATACCTTTGATTCCTTTTTCTTCTCTGATGGCTATAGCTAGAACTTCCAAGACAATGTTGAATAGAAGTGGAGAAAGTGGACAGCCTTGTCTCATTCCTGATCTTAGGGGGAAAGCTTTCAGTTTTTGTCTGTTAAGTATGATGTTGGCTTCAGGTTTCTCATAGATGGCCTTTATTATGTTGAGATATGCTCCCTCTATTCCCATTTTGCTGAGGGTTTTTATCATAAATGGTTGCTGCACTTTATCAAATGCCTTTTCAGCATCTATTGATATGATCATATGGTTTTTACCTTTCAATTTGTTGATGTGGTGTATTACATTGTCTGATTTACGAATGTTGTACCATCCTTGCATCCCTGGGATGAATCCCACTTGATCATGGTGTATGATCTTTGTAATGTACTGCTGAATCCGATTGGCCAATATTTTGTTGAGAATTTTAGCATCTATGTTCATCAGAGATAAGGCCTGTAGCTTTCTTTCTTAGTTGGATCTTGCCCTTGTGTTGGGATTAGAATAATATTGTCCTCATAGAACGAGTTTGGGAGTCTTCCCTCTTCCTGAATTTTTTTGTATAGTTTGAGGAGGATAGGAGTTAGTTCTTCTTTAAATGTTTGGTAAAATTCACCTGTGTATCCATCAGGTCCAGGGCTTTTGTGTTTGGGAGATTTTGGATTATTATTGTGGTTTTAATCAGGCTAGTGATGTTGAGCATTCTTTCATATGCCTATGGACTCTGTGTATCTTTCTTGGAGAAGTGTCTCTTCATGTCCTTTGCCCATTGTTTAATTGGGTTGTCTGTCTTTCTTGTGTTGAGTCATATAAATTCTTTATATATTTTGGAGATCAAACCCTAGTCAGAGTGACATTGGCACATACCTTTTCCTATACACTTGGTTTCATTTTCATTTTGATGATGGCTCCTTTAGCCATGCAGAAGCTTTTATTTTTTTACTTTAAAAAGTTACAAATTAAAGAACTGTAATTAACTTGTTTTTTTTTTAATTTAATTTTATTGTTGTTGTATTACATCCATCCCATTTCCTATCCTCTCTCTCCCCTTCCCCACCCACCCATTCCCCCCCAAAGTCAATCCCATTTGTTGTCCATGTCCATGATTTTTCCATTATAGTTTTTTGACTAAACTGCTCCCCTTCTTTGCCTACTCCTCTCCATGCCCACCCCACCCCACCTCTGACCACCAAAGGTCGATTGGTTGTATTCATGTATCTGGTTCTGTTTCCTTTGTTTGTTTGTTTTGTTCATTAATATCCTGTAATGAGTGAGATAATATGGTATTTGTCTTTCACTGACTGGCTTATTTCACTAAGTATAATACTTTCCAGTTCCATCCATGTTGTTGCAAAGGTTAGGAGTTCCTTCTTTCTTTCTGTTGTGCAGTATCCCATTGTGTAAATGTACCAAAGTTTTTGGATCCATTCATCCACTGATGGGCACTTAGGCTGTTTCCAGCACTTGGTTATTGTAAATACTGCTGCTATGAACATAGGGGTACATAGGTTCTTATGAATTGGTGTTTCAGGGTTCTTAGGGTATAGTCCTAGTAGTGGAATTGCTGGATTGAAAGGCAGTTCCATTTTTTGTTTTTGAAGGGAACTCTATACTGTTTTCCATAGTGGCTGCACCAGTCTGAATTCCCACCCATAGTGCACCTGGGTTCCCTTTCCCTACATCCTCACCAACACTTGTTGTTTGTTGATTTGTTGATGATTGCCATTCTGACAGGTGTGAGGTGGTACCTTATTGTGGTTTTAATTTGCATCTCTCTGATGGCTAGTGGTGTTGAGCATTCTTTCATATGCCTCTGGGCACTTTGTACGTCCTCCTCAGAGAGTTGTCTGTTCAGATCCTTTGCACATTTTTAAATTAGGTTGTCTGTCTCCCAGGTGTTGATAAGTTATATATATAAAGATGCATAATTTCTTTATATATTTTGGATATCAAACCCTTGTCTGAGGTGTCATTGGCAATTATGTTTTCCCATACAGTTGGCTCCCTTTTAATTTTGCTGGTGTTTTCTTTAGCTGAACAGAAACTTTTCAGTTTAATATAGTCCCATTTGTTTATTTGATCTTTTAATTCCTTTGCCCTTGGAGAAGTATCAGTAAACATTTTTCTTCATAGGATATCTAAAATTTTACTGCCTATGTTTTTCTCCAGGACCTTTATTGTGGCACTGCTTATGTTTATGTCTTTTATCCATCTTGAGTTTTTTCTGGTATATGGTGTAAGTTGTTGGTCTAGTTTTATTTTTTTGCATGTTGCTGTCCAGTTTTCCCAACGCCACTTGCTGAAGAGACTGTTTTTACTCCCTTTTATATTCTTTCCCCCGTTGTTGAATATTAGTTGACCATAGAATCCTGGGTTTATTTCTGGGTTACCTATTCTGTTCCATTAATTTATATATCTATTCTTATGCCAGTACTAGACTGTTTTGATTATAGTAGCCTTGTAGTATAGTTTGGTGTCCAGTATTGTGAGTCTTCCTACCTTGTTCTTCTTTCTCAAGATTGCTGAGGCTATTTGTGGCCATTTTTGGCTTCATATAAATTTTGAAGTATTTTTCTATCCCTGTGAAGTATGTCATTGGTATTTTAATTGGGATTGCATTGAATCTATAGATTGCTTTGGGTGGTACAGACATTTTCATGATGTTAATTCTTCTAATCCATGAACATGGTATGTGCTTCCATTTATTTGTATCTTCCTTCATTTCTTTCTTCAATGTTCTCTAGTTTTCTGAGTACAGGTCTTTTACCTCCTTGGTTAAGTTTCTTCCTAAGTACTTTGTTTTTCTTGTTGCTATGGTAAATGGGATTTGTTTTCTCACTTCTATCTCTGGTGTTTCATTATTGGTATACAAAAATGCTTTCGATCTCTAAATATTGACTATGTATCCTGCTAATTTGCCAAATTCACTTATTAAATTGAGTAGTCTTTTTGGTGGAGCCTATAAGGTCTTTTATGTATGGGATCATGTCATCTTCAAATAGTGACAGTTTTACTTCCTTTTTTCCAATTTGTATGCCTTTATTTATTTTTTTCTTGTCTGATTGTTGCAACTAGAACTTCCAGTACTATGCTGAATAAAAAGGGTAAAAGTAAGCACCCTTGTCTTGTTTCTGATCTTAAGGAAAAAGCTTTTAGTTATTTCCTTTGAGTATGATGTTGGCTCTAGGTTTTTCATATATGGCCTTGATTATGTTGAGGTATGCTCCTTCTGTTCCCACTTTGTTGAATGTTTTTATCACAAATGGAGGAATGGATGCTGTACTTTATCAAATGCTGTTTCGGCATCTGTTGATATGATCATGTGATTGTTGTCTTTAATTTTATTTATGTGGTGTATTATGTTTATTGATTTGGGTATATTGTATCATCTTTGCATCCCTGGGATGAATTCCACTTGTTTATGTTGTGTAATATGCTTAATGTATTGCTAGATCTGGATTGCCAATACGTGTCCAAGGATTTTAACATCTATGTTCATCAGTGCTTTTTCTTGTACTTTTCTTTCTTTGTTGTGTCTTTGCCTGGTTTTGGAATTAAGATAATACTATCCTCAGAGAAAGAGTTTGGGAGTCTTCTGTACTCTTGAATTTTTTGGAATAGTTTGAGAAGAATAGGAGTTAGTTCTCCTCTAAATGTTTGGTATAACTTGCTGTGAAGCAGTCCAGTCCAGGGCTTTTGTGTGCTGGGAGAGTCTTTTGATTATTACTTCAATTTCAGTAGTTGTTATTGGTCTAGTCAGGCTTTCTGCTTTTTCTTGATTCAGTTTTAAAATATTACATTTTTTTCTAGAAATTTGTCCATTTTTCCCCAGCTGTCAAATTTCTTGGCATATAGCTGTTCATAGAAATTTCTTTATATGTATAATTGTTGTTATATTACATTCATCTAATTTTTCCCCTCTGCTCTCCCCTTCCCCATCCTCTTTATCTTCTCCCCAACAGTCAATCCCATGTGTTGTTTGTGTCCATGGGTCATCGATGCTAATTCCTTGACTAAACTGTTCCCCTTCCTTGCCTCCTTCTTTCCCACCCCCACCTCCTCCCCTCTACACACTGAAAGTGTGTTCCCTGTATTCATGTCTCTGGTTCTGTTTTGTTTGCTTGTTTGTTTGTTTGTTTGTTCATGTATTAAGTAAGAACATGTGGTATTTAATTTTTGCTGCCTGGCTTATCTCACTAAGCATGATACTCTCTAGTCCCATCCATGCCGTCACAAATAGTAGGAGCTTTCCCTTTCTGCTCTTTATCCTCTCCCCCACAGTCAATCCCATGTGTTGTTTGTCTCCATGGGTCATTGATGTTAATTCCTTGACTAAACTGTTATAAACTAAGCATATAATTCCATTGTGTAAATGTACTACAGTTTTTTGATCCATTTATTCACTGAAGGACACTTACGTTGTTTCCAGCACTTGACTATTGTAAATAGCAGTTCTATGAACATAGGGTTACAAAGGTTCTTCCAAATTGGTGTTTCAGGATTCTTTGGATATAATCCTAGCAGTGGAATCACTGGGTCATAGGGAAGTTCTATTCTTAGTTTTTTGAGGAAATTCCATACTGTCTTCCATAGTGGCTGCACTGGTCTACATTCTGACCAGCAGTGCACCAGTGTTCCCTTTTCTCCACATCCTCGCCAGCACTTGTTGTTTGTTGATTTGTTGATGATGGCCATTCTGACAGGTGTGAGGTGGTATCTCGTAGTTTTAATTTGCACCTCTCTGTTGGCTAGTGATGTTGAACATTTTTTCATGTGCCTGTGGGCCCTTTGTACATCTTCCTTGGAGAAGTGCCTGTTCAAATCCTTTGCCCATTTTAAAATTGGGTTATTTGTCTCCCTGGTGTTGAGTAGTATTAGCTCTTTATATATTTTGGAGAGCAAACCCTTGTCTGAGGTGTCATTGGCAAATATGTTTTCCTATATAGTTGGTTCCCTTTTTATTTTTTCAATGTTTTCTTTGGCTGAGCAGAAACTTCAGTTTGATGTAGTCCTATTTGTTTATTTGTTCCTTTATTTCTCTTGCCTTGGGAGATATTTCAGTGAAAATTTTGCTGCATAAGATATCTTCATTTTTTTTTTTTTTTTTTTTGCCTCTTTTCCTCTAGGGCTTTTATGGTGGCACTGCTTATGTTTAAGTCTTTTATCCATCTTGAGTTTACTCTGGTGTGTGGTGTAAGTTGGAGGTTTAGTTCAATTTTTTTTGCATGTGCCTGTCCAGTTTTCCCAATACCACTTGTTGAAGAGGCTATTTGCACTCCATTTTCTGTTTCTTCCCCCTGTGTTGAATATTAGTTGCCCATAGAGTCCTGGGTTTATGTCTGGGCTCTCTAGTCTGTTCCATTGACCTGTCAGTCTGTTCTTGTGCCAGTGTCAGACTGTTTTGGTTACTATGGCTTTGTAATATAGTTTGATATCTGGTATTGTGATTCCTCCTACTTCAGTCTTCTTTCTCAGGATTGCTGGAGCTATTTGGGGTTGTTTTTGACTCCATGTGAATTTTTAAAATGTTTTTTCTAATTCTGTGAAATATGACATTGGTATTTTAGTAGGGATTGCCTTGAATCTGTAGATGGCTTTGGGTTGTATGGACATTTTAATGATGTTAATTCTTCCCAACCATGAACATGGTATGGACTTCCATTTATTTGTATCTTCCTTCATTTCTTTCTTCAATGTTTCATGGTTTTCTAAGTACAAGTCCTTTACTTCCTTAAGTTTCTTCCTAAGCACTTTATTTTTCTTATTGCTATGGTAAATGGGATTTGTTTTCTAAGCTTCTATCTCTGATGTTTCATTGTTGGTGTATAAAAATGCCTTCAATTTCTGGATATTGATTTTGTATACAGCTATTTTGCCAAATTCAGTTGTTAGGTGGAGTAGTCTTTAGTGGAGACTTTAGGGTTTTCCAGTTACACTATCATGTCATCTGCAAATAATGACAGTTTTACTTTCTCCTATTCAATTTGGATACTTTTGATACCTTTTTCTTGTCTTCCTGTGGCTAGAACTTCCAAGACTATATTGAATAGAAGTGGAAAGAGTAAACACTCTTGCCTTGTTCCTGATCTTAGGGGAAAAGACTTTCAGTTTTTGTTCATTGAGTATGATGTTAGCTGCAGGTTTCTCGTATATAGCCTTTATTATGTGGAGGTATGCTCCCTCTATTCCCATCTTGCTGAGGGTTTTTATCATAAAATGCTTTTTAAGCATCTATTGATATGTTCATATGGTTTTTGTCTTTCAGTTTGTTTATGTGGTGTATTACATTTATTGATTTGTGAATATTGAACCATCCTTGCATCCCTGGAATGAATCCTACTTGGTCATGGTGTATAATTTTTTAAATCTTTTGCCGGACTCAGTTTGCCAATATTTTGCTGAGAATTTTTGCACCTAAGTTCATCAAAGATATTGGCTTGCAGTTTTCTTTCTTTGTTGTGTCTTGACCTGATTTTGGGATTAGAATAATACTGGCCTCATACAAAGAGTTTGGGAGTCTTCCCTCTTCTTGGATTTTTTGGAATAGTTTGAGGAGGATAGGAGTTAGTTCTTCTTTAAATGTTTGGTAAAATTCACCTATGTAGCCATCTGTTCCCGGGCTCTTGTGCACTGAGAGTTTTTTTGATTACTTCTTAAATTTCACTGGTTGTTATTCGTCTATGCAGGCTTTCTACTTCTTCTATATTGGGTTTTGGTAAGTTGTACATTTTCAGAAATTTATGCATTTCATCTAGGTAGTCAAATAATTTGTCATAGGGTTGTATGTAGTAACTTCTTACAATCCTTTGTATTTCTGTGGTATCAGTTGTGATTTCTCCTCTTTTTTTTTTTTCCTAATTTTGTTTATTTGGGCCATCTTTCTTTTTTTTTTTTGATGAGTCTAATTAATGGTTTGTTAATTTTGTTTATCTTTTTATAGAACCAGCTCCTGGATTTGTTTACCCTTTGAATTGTGCTTTTAGTCTCTATCTTGTTTAATTCTGCTCTGATCTTGATAATTTCCTTCCTCCGCTTGCTCGGGGCTTTGTTTGTTGTTGCTGTTCTAGTTCTTGAAGCTTTATGATTTGGTTGTTTTTATGAGTTTCTCCTAACCTTTTTAGGTAGACCTGTATTGCCATGAATTTCCCACTGAGGACTGCATTTTTTGTGTATCATAGTTTTTGGGTGTTGTGAATACATTTTCATTTATTTCCAGATACTTTTTTAATTTCATCTTTGATCTCATTATTAACCCATTCCTTACTTAATAGCATGTTATTCAGTCTCCATGAATTGTAGTGTTTTTGGATTTTTTCCTTGAGATTGGTTTCAAGTTTCAAGCCATTGTGATCTGAGAAGATACTTGGTATGATTTTAATTTTCTTGAATATGTGGAGGCTTGTTTTGTGTCCTACCATGTGGCCTATCTTTGAGAATGTTATATGTGCATTAGAAAAGAAAATGTATTTTCCTTCTTTGGGGTGAAAAGTTCTGCTTATGTAAGTTAAGTCCATTTCTTCCATAGTGTTGTTCAATGCTATAATATCCTTGGTGTATTTTTGCTTGGAAGATCTGTCTATTGTTGATAATGAGGTATTGAAAGCCACTACTATTAGTAGTTGCTGTCTGTATCCTTCTTGAAGTCCTCCAAGATTTACCTTAAATCTTTGGGTGCTTGTAGGTTGGTTGCATATATATTTATAAGGGTTATGTCTTCTTGATGGATTATTCCCTTAAGTATTATGAAATATTCTTCTTTGTCTCTTTTTATGTCCTTCATTGTGAAATCTATTTTGTCTAAGTTTTGCTACAGCAGCTTTTTTTTCATGTCCATTTACTTGAAATATTTTTTTCCATCCATTCACTTTCAGTCTTTGTTGATCTTTTGTTCTGAGGTGGGTCTTTTGTAGACAATATATATATGGGTCATTTTTTCTTATCTATTCAACTACCCTATGTCTTTTAATTTTATTTTTGTCTTTTTATTGGTGAATTTAATCCATTTACATTTAAGGTTGTTATTGAGAGGTACTTCTTCATTGACATTTCTTCCCCTTTGTTCCTGTATTCCTCTCTGTCTCTCTTTGTCTCCTCATCATTTTTTTTTTAATTTTTAAAAAATATTTTATTATTATTTTTCAGAGAGAGGGAAAGGGAGAGAGGCAGAGAGGGAGAGAGACATCAATGTGTGGTTGCCTTTCACCTGTCTCCAGCTATAGACCTGGCTAGATACCTGGCTTGCAACCTGGTTAGGTGCCTTGGTTAAGAATTGAACCAGCTACCTTTGGGTTCGCAGGTTGGCATTTTATCCACTGCCCTGTCTGCCAGGGTGTGTTTCTTCATCTTTTTAAAGGAATCTTTTTACCATCTCTTACAATGCTGGTTTGGTGGAGATGTATTCTTTTAGCCTTATTTTGTCTGGGAAACTTCTTATTTCACCTTCCATTTTGAAGGAGAGCCTTGCTGGGTAGAGTATTCTTGGTTATAAGCCTTTGTTTTTCATTACTTGGAGTACTTTTTTGCCATTCCCTTCTGGCTTGTATTGTTTCTGTTGAGAAAGCATTTGGTAAATCAGAGTTCCCTCTCTTGATGCTTTTACTATTCTCTCTTTGTCTTTGAAGTTTGCCATTTTAATTATGATGTGTTTTGGAGTAGGCCTGTTTGGGTTCATCTTCATTGGGACCCTCTGTGCTTCCTGACCTTGAGTGATCCTTTTGCTCATCATTTTAGGGAAGTTTCCTGTCATTACTTTTTCAAACAGGTTTTTCTATCTCTTGCTTCTCTTCTCCTTTTGGTATCCCTAGGATATAGATATTATTGCATTTCATGTTGTCCTGTATATCTCGTAGAGTTTCTTCATTCTTTTTCAGTATTTTTTCATTTTGTTGCAATGTCTAGTTATTTTCCCCCTGCTGTCCTCCAGTTTGCTGATGTGGTCCTCTGCTTCATCTAACCTTCTTTAAATTTTTTTCTATTGTGTTCTTCAATTTGGAGATTGTGTTCTTCATTTCCTCCTGGTTCTTACTGATGGTTTCTATGTCTTTTTTATTGCTGGTGTAATTTTCAGTAAGTTCCTTGTAGTTGCCTTGGAGTTCTTTGTAGTTTTCTTTGAGTTTCATGAACTCATTGAGTTTTCTTATAAAGATTTCTTTGCATTCCATATCTCATAGCTTTTTTTTTCTATTTCATTTCTTAGTCTGTCTGGTGATTCCTGCTTTCCGTTTGGTGATGGACCATTTCTTTTTCTCCCCACTTTTGGTCTCTGTTGTTGCTTGTTTTTATTTCTTGGATTAATCTGCCTTGACTCCCTGCCTTTGTGGAGTGCTGTTCTGTGTTAGGAGATTTGTGGAGTTCAGTGGTGCAGTCTCCTAGATTTCCTCCATTTGTGGCTTTTGGGGTGCCCATTATGTCATTAACTTGGGCTGTCTGGTTGTATTTTGGATTTGTTTTATGTGTTGTTCCTTTCACTCCAGTTGGCTGATTGAGAGACACTCTATCATGTCTCATATACTGTTATTGACCTGCTCCTAAAACAGAACCACCAGTCCAGGCAAAATAAGCACATCGTCAAAGATATCTTACCCCTTTAATCCCCATGTTGACTGCATATGAATCTAGCTAAATATCAGTATCCCCACCCTTAATCACACCCTCAGCAGGGATATAGATATGATAAGACTGTTATAAGAGGGGAAAAATGATTAAGTTGGCTATAGATAATTTTGAAGGGTGCAAAGGGGTAGCAAAGATAGTGGGAATGCAAGAGAGAAAGCCAACTTTATCTCATATGGAAATGGGGAGGGGGAAAATCAGAATGCCTCAAATGGGAGTGAATAGTATTAAGTCTATATATATATATAGTTGCTACATCTACCTCCCTGTCCACCCCCAATGAACACACATTGGTCAAGATGGAGCCAGGACCAGTTTGTTTTTGCAGAGAAAAGAAGGTATAGCCCCTAGTAGCACACCCATAAAAAAAAAAAAAAAGTTTTAAGAGGCTGGGGAGGGGAGGAATACTTAGATTGAGAGGACTGGGAATGAATTGTAGCAGGAGAATGAGTAGACTTTAAAACAAGAGTAGGAAGAAGATCTTGGGTTGTTAAATGAATTGAGAAAAGGGAGGAGTGAAAATATTGGATTTGGGATACACTATGATAGAAACACTATTTACTAATATGCACTAATTGTGAGGGTTGAAAGTAATTTTTGAAAAGGATATGTTAGGGATTAATAGTTCATGGAGCTCTTGGTGAAACCCAGGTGCTTGAGATTAGCAGTGCTCCATTTCCTGGGTTTGCCTCTTTTCCTTGACCAAGTCTCTGCAGTCTATAGTCAGGCTGCTGGGTCATGGAGTGGCAGGGCCTATGGCTGTCACAGGGCTGTTTTTGAGTGCCACACCCCCAGTAGACTGAGCCTCCAGTAGCCTAGCTGGGTGTCAGCACTGCTGATGTTTTGGGGCCCTCCTTTGCATGCTTGTTCTGTGTGAAGAACTGCAGGGTGCTGTTTCTGCTGTTAATGGCTACTCCCCACACTCTAGCTCCTCAAGGAGATTTCTGCTTGTGATGGGCTCCTGGTTTTAAGGGGGAGCCTGCAGTGCTGTCTATGTGCTGGCAATGGCTAGCCCTCCCTGTCCAGCTCTTTGAGGAGTTTTTTGCTGCTTGAGCCTGCAAGGGCACCTGGCTCAAAGAGGGAGCCACAGCGCAGTTTGCACAGGTGAAGACTAGCCCTCCCCCTCCAGCTCTCTAAGGAGGCTTTCACTGCTTGCAATGAGCAGGCTGGTTGCACCAGTGGCATGTTGTGCAATTTTGAGCTGTGGTTCTCATGGGAGCCTGTGCAAAGGTGTGGATGTGTGGAGTTGAGCCTTCCTTCTCGCTGGGGCTCTTAGCTGCCCTCTCCCTAGGTGACACGGCAGTGTAGTTTTTGCCGTCAAGATGCCCCTGGTGCATTCACCTGCTCCCCAGCTCCTGCTCTGGCTCCTGCTTCCTCTCCCAGCAGGTCTCTTATCCTCCATTTCTGGCCCCAGGAGGTGCTTCCTCTCTCAGCTTCCAGAGTGCAGTTCTTACACAGTCCCTCCCCTGCAGAATTCAATTCCTCAGTCTCCCCGAGTTTGTGCTCACTGTCCACACCTCACTGCTCAGATTTCTATTCACCAAAAAGCCTGAAGCTGTCTTCAGTCAGAGCCACCCCTGTGGGTAGAGCCACCATTGCCTGGAGCTGACCTCCACCCACTGCCCAGACAGTTCTGAATTGTCTCACCTGCTCTCCTGAAGGTCTCTGCAGCCTTTGGGCTGAGTACCCTTGAATCCAGATGCTTACTGCTCCAATTTGCAGGGACCTGCAAGTGTCTTATGCTCCCTACTCTATCCTCCAGCTGCTCTGGCACTTGAGAATGCAGTCAGCATTACCCTCTACTCTTGTCACCATCTTTCTCATAATAATTTCTTAAAATCCTTTGTGTTTCTGTGACATCATTTATAACTTTTCCTGTTTTGTTTCTGGTTTTATTTGTTTGGGCCCTCTCTGTTTTTTTCTTGATGAGTTTGGTTAAAGGCTTGTCTACTTTAAAAATATCTTTTCAAAGAACTGGGTCCTGAAGTAATTGATCCTTTGATTTTTTTTTTTTTTTTTTAGTCTCTATGTCATTTAATTTACTGTGATTCTGATTATTTCCTTCCTTCTACTAGCTTTGGGCTTTGTTTGTTGTTGTTCTTTTAGTTCTTGTAGATGTAGAGTTAGGACGTTTACATGAGTTTTTTCTATCTTTTTTAGGTAGGCCTGAATGGCTGTGAGCTTCCCTCTCAGTACTGCCTTTGCTGTTTCCCATAGTTTTTAGGTTGTTGTGTGTCTACTTTCATTTGTTTCCACATAATTTTTATTTTTTGTTTTTTATCTTATTGTTGTCCCATTCATTATTTAACAACATATTACGCAGTCTCCATGTATTTGAATGTTTTTGAGTTTTTCCTTTGAGATTGGTTTCTAGTGTTAAGCCATTATGACCTAAGAAGATGCTTCATATGATTCAGTTTTCTTGAACCTGTTGAGGCTCATTTCATGTCCAACTATATGGTCTATCTTTGAAAATGTTCAATGTGAATTTCAAAAAAATGTATATTTTCCTTCTTTGGCATGCTATGTTCTGCGTATATCAATTAAGTCCATTTGATCTAGACTGTTGTTCAATGTCATAGTATTCTTGTTGATTCTTTGTTTGAAAGACATGTCTGTTGTTGACAGTGGGTTGTTAAATCCCCTATGATACATGTATTGTTGTTTATACCTTTCTTTTAGTCTACCAATATTTTCCACATGTTTTTAGGTGTACCTATGTTGGGTACAAAAATGTTCTCAAAAATTACATCTTCTTGATGGACTTTCCCTTATGTATTATGAGTGATTTTCTTTGTCTCTTTTTATGGTCATTGTTTCGAAGTCTATTTTGTCTCATATCAGAATTGTTTTCCCAGCTTGTTTCATGTCGTTTTACTTGCAATATTTTTTTCCATCTTTTCCCTTTCAGACTGCGTAGCTCTTTTGTTCTGACATGGGCCTCTTATAGACAGCATATTTGAGGTTCATGTTTTCTTATCTATTCAGCTACCCTCTGTCTTTTGGTTGGAGCATTTAACTCATTTACATTTAAGGTTATTATTGATAGACACTTATTCATTGACATTTTTCACTCTGTACTTCTCTCTCTCTCATCTTTTTAGAGCAATCCCTGTAGCATCTCTTGCAATGCTTGTTTGGTGGAGATGTATTCTTTTACCTTTTCTTTGTCTGGAAAATTCCTTATTTCACCTTCCAGTTTAAAAGAGAGCCTTACTAGGTAGAGTATTCTTGGTTGCAGACTTTTGATTTTCATTACTTGGAAAATACTTTGCCATTCCCCTCTGGTTTGTAATGCTTCTGTTGAGAAATCACCTGTTAGCCTCTTTCTCCCTTGCTGCCTTTAAGATTCTCACCTTGTCTTTGAACTTTGCCATTTTAGTGATGATGTTTCTTGGGGTAGGCCTGTTTGGGTTCATCTTGATTGGGACCCTCTGCATTTCCTGGACTTGCATGACTTTTCCCTCATCAAGTTAGGGAAGCTTTCTGTAATTGCTGTTTCAAACAGGTTTTCTATCCCTTGCTCATCTTCTTTTCCCTATATCTCATGATATTGATATTATTATGTTTTATGTTGTCCTGCAGCTCTATTAAGCCCTCTTAATTTTTTAGTATTTTTTCATTTTGTTGGTCTGTCTGGGAGTTTTTTTTCTATCTTGTCATCTAGCTTGCTGATTCAATCCTCTGCTTCATCTAGCCTCCTTTTAACTCCTTCTAAAGTATTCTTCATTTCAGATATTGTATTTTCATTTCCTCCTGACTCTTATTGATAATTCTATGTCCTTTTACATGTTGGCGTAGTTCACAGTAAATTCCTTGTAGCTTCCCTGGAGTTCTTTGTAGTTCTCAATGAGCTCCTTGAGCATCATTACAACCATTATTTTGAAATCAATGTCTGATAGTTTGCTTGTCTCAATTACATTTAGCACTCTTTCTGGGGATTTCTTCTTTCCTTTCCATTGGGAGTTTTTTTGTTTTTGCCTCCCCAGTTTAGGTGACATTTCTTGTTTGTTTCTGCATGTTAAATTGACCTGCTTTGACTCCCTGTCTTTGTTGTGTGATCTTCTATGGTAGGAGACCTATGGGAACTCAGTGATACAGTCTTCTTGACCTCCTGAGCTAGATGCTTTTGAAATGCCTTTTATGCCATTTATGTAGGCTCTCTGGTTGAAATTGGTTTTTGGTTGTTTGGTCATTCTTTGGTGGGTTCTTCCTGTGGCTGACTGTCTGAGGGTCACACTGTTCACCATATCTTATATGCTGTTGTACAGGTGTTGCCAGAACAAAACAATAAAACCCCAGCAACACATACAGTAATAACATTCATTCACAACCACATTATGAACAGCCAATGAGTAAATATTAATAAGGGTATAAAGATATTAAGACTATTAAAAGAAATAAAAAATGAATATGAGATGACTAAGTGAAAGGAAATCATTTTGAGAGGGCAGAGGGAGAAGAAATGTGAGTAGGGAATAAAAACAAGGTGAAGAAAGAAATAAAATAGAATTTATATTGTAAATTTAAAGTGAGGGAAGAGAGCAGAATGGAGTGAGAAATGAAAAGAGTATAGTATTAGATTTAAACAAAAATTTTAAAAATATAGTAAAAAATTAGGAACCAAGTTGGAGAAAAAGATCCACCCCAACAATATCAACAATAAGTGAGCAAAGATTAATACCAGTGGAATGCTAATAAGAAAGAAAGAAGAAATAAAAGTTTATGAGATGTCCAGAGGAAAGAAAATTATTTTGAGAATATAGAGGGAAAAGAAATACTAAGAGTGAGGAATGAAAACCCAGCTAAGACAGGGAAAAGTTAAAATTTTAAATGAAAAAGAAAGGGCAGGAGGAAGGTAAATTGGAGAGGGGAATGGTAAAATCTGTGATTTGAAATACAAAAATAGGGAAGATCTAGAAATAAAATTGAAGAAATGCAACACCAATCACCATATCAACAACCAATGAGTGAAGATTGATAGAGGTGGTGAGAGAGTAAGGGCATTTTAAAAATAGGAAAAGGGAATGTGAGATGACTAATGTGTTGAGAGGTTGGAAGGGGGAGAAATAGTAAGAGTGGGGAATAGAAACAAGTTGTAGCCATGGGAAAAAAAATTAAAACAAAAATAAGCGGGAAGAAGGAGATAAAATGATGTAAGAGAAGGGAGGAGCAAAATATGATGTTTGAAATAGACTAAAATAAAAAACAAGTGAAATAATAGGCACAAATTTGAAGGACAAGAAATTAATGTTAAAAAGCTATGCAGAGGAGAAATTAATGCAAATGATGAAGATTGCAGTAGAATTTCTCTTCATAGATGTTTATCACTGTTTTCTCATTCTGGACCCTCCCCTGGTAACGTCAGATAATGTCTCAGTCTGGCCCTAGGCAGCCTGTTCAAGGCTATAAATGATTTACAGTCTGTGGATGTCTCTTTTGAATTTGGCTGGTTCCCACTATTATGCCCTGCTGGCTTTCCATCAGCCTAGTGCCAAGGACCCAAGAAGACTGCCAGCTCCTTTTACACCTGTCTTCAGAGGGGGCTTCTAGTGTGAACAGGAGGGTGGGATCCCTGGGTCAAACCCGGGGGGGTGTTATTTAATTCAGGGAAGATGGTGAGAGTTTTTTCCCATGCCCTCACTACATGACTTGGTTTGTCCTAGATTCTTTCCAGTAATGTATGGTTTCTGGTGAATTAGCTCTCTGTTTTCCTGTGAGGGGCAATATATGTAAAAGGGACAGCTCTTTTCTGCCTGGTGCAGACAGCAGTTCTGTCTAGGTGCTGAGGCTGAGCAAGACCCTGAACCCTGCTTGTTGTACCTGTCTCTAATCACTCTGCTATGTTGGTTTCAGTGGATAAGGGTCCAAGGAACAGTGTAGCTTCTAGTGTCTGGTAGAAAGGGCTCTTGAGAGCTTTTAGCTTTTCCTGTGGATATACACCCAGCAGGGGATTCCTGAGTTGGCTTCACTGATCTGCAGAGCCTGTAGTCCTGTAGGTGGGTGTTGGGTGCACCTGACTGTGAGAGGACCTGCTTGGCTGCAGCTAATCTCAGGAGTTCAGCTTCTGACTATCCTTGCCTGTGAAAAGACAGGGTCCCTGCTGAGTCTCTCATCTTGCCTCAACTTTTTTTTTTTTTTTTTTTTTTTTTTTAAATTCATTCCTCTTTCAGAGTTTCCTGAGTGTATAGTACCACAATGCAATTGATTTTGTAAGTCAGATTCCAGGTGTCAATAGTTATCCTTTACATTTCCCTCTTCCTTACTGCCTTATCTAAACCACCACCAAGGTCTAGTCAAAAAAACTTTTTAAGATTTTATTCATTATTTTTGTATTATTAGGGAGGGAGGAAGAAAGGGAGAGAAACATCAATGTATGGTTGCCTTTCACCTGCCTGCGGCTACACACCTGGCTGGAAACCTGGCTTGCAACCTGGTTACTTGCCCTGACTGGGATTTCAAACCAGCAACCTTTGGGTTCGCAGGCCGGCACCTATCCACTGAGCCACCAGCCAGGGCTTCAGCTCTTCTTTTAAAAGAGTATCTGTGTGTCCCCTTCACTGTAGTACCCAGCTCCAGAGAGCCTATTTCCTATGTGCTCCCCTTCCCACAAAAGCTTAAAGTTTTTCTCAATCAGGGCTTGCCAGAGCTTCTGACAGTTTTAGGTGATTTTCTCTCTGGATCTCTCTTGGATGGCACTGGGAAGAGTCCCCCAGTGATACTATAACATGGGACAGTTGTGGGGTCCTCTTGTCACCCCTTCCAGTGATTCTTAGTCTTGGGTGGATCTACTTCCACCATGCCGTTTCTGCAGCCAGCACTGCCCCAGCCCTCTCTCTCTTCCCCCAGAATTCATGGCTCCTCAGTCAGATTCTGTTCTGTTTGCAGTTCCCTTGGTAGCCAGGGCCAGGGAGGTGATAGCCCCTTCCCCAGTAAGTACCACAGTCCCGGACCCTACTCCTGGTGGTGGCGGGGTGTGTGGCCCTGCCAGAGTAGGAGGCACAGAGAGGGGCCTGGGCATAGAGGCGTGGGCATTCTGGAGGTTTCTTCCTGAGGAGGATATTTTAAACATTCTAAGTAGCTCTTGCCCCAAATCTGCCCAGCCAGATTGTTGGGTTGGGCAGTGGCAGTGGTAGCTGCTCCCTCTAGGAGAGTCTGGGTTGCCAGCTCTCCAGTGCCTGCAGTGAGCAAGCTCTTGCCCACTCACTCACATGCCCTACATACACACCTATCTGCTTACACACTCACTCACATATGCTCTCCCTCATTCTCAGCTAGATTTTCAAGTTAATTGCTCTGTGGTTTTGCTCTAAGACCAGTCCAGGTCTGGGAGCTTCCAGCTTCTATGCAGCCATTTTAAAGATTAATGATCTTAACATTTGGGAATATCTCACTATAACCATCTATATGTTGATTACAGATGCAAGAAAATAAAGACTAAATAAAGTGCTTGATGGTGATGCCAAAAAAAAAAAAAATAGTTTTGTATGCATTGGGATTGCTGTGTGTGGCACTGGTGGATTTGTGAGAATAGTGCTAGGCTCTGCTTTTAGATTTCTTATTCAGTTAGTCTGGGAAGAGCCAGAGAATTTAAATTTCTCCCAAGTTCCAGGTGGTGCTGCTAATTTGGAGACCACACTTAGGAAACAACTG
The DNA here is from genome assembly GCA_004026585.1 of Noctilio leporinus. Taxonomy (NCBI): domain Eukaryota; kingdom Metazoa; phylum Chordata; class Mammalia; order Chiroptera; family Noctilionidae; genus Noctilio; species Noctilio leporinus. The sequence continues at coordinate 51,654 of PVIW01007737.1, read as the reverse complement.
TGCTGAAATAATGAGACAGACAATAACAAAAATTCACAACAATAATCAGGTAGTACTCATCTTTTTTTTTTACAACCACGCCCAACTGGCTTGTTTTATTGGAGAAGGGGACGTGGAGTGAACAATGTGAGGACAGTTGGGACCTGAGGCTGGGAAGAACACCCTCCTCTCTCCATACATGCCCACTGCCCCAAATAAAAAATAACCAACTATGGGAGAGCAGCTGAGACAGTGACTGGGGACAGGGGACAGGGGATAGAGACACGGAACTGAGGACAGCAGAAGAGACCATGCATGTGCTGGGAGGTCCCAGAGGCAGCGGCTGTAGAGTAACGTGGGTACAAGTCTCTGTATCTTCCACAAGGTTTGTATAAATATATAGATACGGTAAAACTACACTCAAATTCATCCATAGGAAGTTGCTTCTCTGGGTTACTCAGTTTCTTTGAAAAATGTTCTGATCACTTATTTCCATGTTGCACTTATTTAACTAAGCATGCAAATAAAGAGAGATGAAGGTAAGAAAGGGATCTGAGGCCCAAAAACTGTAAAGGATGCCATCAGGATTGTGCCATCTGTGTTCTATACACAAAAAGAGATAAAGAATGGCTAGTGGGTTTTCGCTGGTGCCTGTATGTCAATATTATGGATTTTAATGCTTGATGAGAAAAAAATGTTACAATATCTCAGTAACCAAAGTTCACCAAAGACTCAAGTAAATCAGACCTAGCCTTATTTAGAAAAAAGTTAGAAAAAGAATCTGTACTAGATATTACTAGATATATAATAATAGTTATTTAATAAATAGCTATTTAATAGTTAAATTTATGAAAGTCATGTGTAAAATATTTAGAGAGGTATTGTGTTTAAAAATAATCAATGGACAATAAAATAGTTTGACCAAAAAATAGTTTAAACAATGGTGAGAATATTTTCTTCTCCACACATAAAAGCCACTCAGATATTTAAGAAGTTTCAGAATTAAACATATTGGTCAGTTGAGGATATAACTAAAATATTTCATAAAAGAAAGATAATATATTATATTCTCTGCGTATCAAGACTTTCATTTCTTTGACAATTTTTTGTTCCTGTGATTGATTACTCTGCAGGTTTGGCTTGTTAATACTTTCCATGTTAGCTTACTGCTAAAGCTGTAATTCTATTTCTTTTACAAAAAAGGCATTGTTGGTTATTATCTGTGATGATTTTTTCAATTACATTAAAAAAAAAAAAAAACAACAAAAAGAATCTCACTATTTCTGTAATCCTATAAAAACACTTGGCCTAGAAGATGCTCCTTGGATGTTTGCCAATAACAATGATTATAGGAACACTCCTTAGTCCAAAATGAGCAACTCGAATCTTTATTGTTTAATTTATGCTCAATTATTTGGAATTGGGTCAACTTTAGTCACAGTATGAAGTTTATGAAAAGAAATTTCCATGTCCAAGGAAGAAACCAAGATCACTAAGAGGTTGCAGGTTGAAAACTAAAAAATAAATAAATAAACAAACAACCCACCAAACTATCCCAAACATATTTTATTAATTATTGACAATTATTTTAAAATATTTAATATTGGCTCCTACTTTATCAATGTGCAAGAAGCCACTGAATTCTCATAATCATTTTGGGGAGCCAGTTGGCAGGTAAATAAGGAAACTGCTGGCTTATAGCTTGGTGAGACAATCAACAGAAATAGTTGGCTCTCTGTATCAGCAGTTTCTACATCTTTGGATTCAACCAACTAGTGATCAAAAATATTCAATAAAAAATGTTACCATGTAGCTGACAGGTACTATGTAGTTAGGCCTGCAATGGCTGGGTAATACTAAACACATACAGACTTTTATTTTGGTCATTTCCTAAACAATACAATGTAACAACTATTGATAAAGCACTTACACTGTATTAGAATTTTAGATCATCTAGAGATGATATAAAGTATACAAGCAATTGTGCATAAGTTACTTGCAAATACTATGCCATTTCATGTAGGCATCTGAAAATTTTGATATTTTGGGGGATAATGAAATCAATCCCCTAAATGCTAAGGGACAACTTGTAATTGTTAATTTTTTTCTGTATTATTTTTCTCTTTCTCTGCACCATCTATTTCTTCCTTCTTGCCTTTACCTCCCTTCACCCACTTTCTTTTTTGGCTATTAAAGATTTATTACCTTTCAGTACTTACAGATGATGTTTGCATAGGCTCTAATGAGGTCCCAGCAGTTTTTAACAATAACAGGACATTACTGTTCTTAAGATATATTATGTGTTTTCCCTCATCTTTCTCCCTTGAATGAAATGCTTAGAAGCATGTTAACCTCCAATTCCCTTTCCTTTTCTATGATAAATGGTCCAGTTACTTAATAGGGCTAAATAGTTTGCAATGATATAATACTCATCTGAATAAATCTTAAAAAAATCTTTTGTGTGCTTTTTTAAATGTACTTTCTGGTGGAATACCTGAGCACATGCTAAACCCCAATTTATTATTGATAGTCTTGGAAAGTCCTCTCTAAGTCCCCTTTACTAGTTATGCATACTGATGGCAATTTTTGCACATTTCCCAAACTTCCTGGAGTGCAGGTCATGGCAAATGCTCCCATGTTCTTCTGGTTGGGATTCTGGATCCAGTCTTACCCGAGTCTGCCCTTGACAAGGACTTTCTCCCTTGCCCAGTTGACTGGGAAGGTCAGAGTTCCTCAAGCAGCCCAATGGCTACTCACAGCCATGGAGGTATGTTTTAAAGGAGAGAACGTGGAGCAAGGGCCTTGATGTGGTCGGACTTAGTGTTCGCCTGCTACTTGTTTCTCTGTGGTGGCAAGAGTTGGAAGCAAGTCTCCAGGTATTTCTCATTAAAGGTTGGAAAGATTAAAAGTAAACAACAAAGAAAGGAAAAGGCTTGAAGGAGCAGAGCTCAGAACCATTGGGGTGGTGTGCTCTGTTTGGTTCAGGGCCAGCTATACATCCCAGGCTTTCACTCTGCCCTGAAATTAGCATATTATAAATGGACAGGTTGGGTCTCTAATGCAGCAAAGAGGCCAACTTGGAAAACCATTCTGGGAAGGCCTGAATCATTTGTTCCAGGCACAGAAAGCCACAGTACCTTGAGAAGCAGGCTGTCAGCACAGTTGCTCAGTCTAATCCTCTCCTGTTTGCAGTCCCACAGCCCCAGTTCCCCTCCAATCCAGGCTCTTGGTCTCCCAGCCTGCCACTTCACTGCTGGTGTTATTGAGGGCTCCATTTCTGTTAAGAGTCTCTCTTTGCAGACTCTCTGCAAACAGCTCTTTGAGAGCCCCCGCCCCCCGCCCCATTTGCACATTCCTGTGGGAGAGAAACCACAAGCTATTTCATGCAGTCTGCGATAACCCTCATTTTCCATCTTCTGTTTTCCGGGCAAGTGCCTCAGCTCTTCACACACAGGAATAAATGATTGCAGACGAGTTCCAGGGAGAGCAGAAGTCTGCATGCAGTGTTGTCAGCCAGCACCAGGATGTACTAACCACTCCCTGCTCCCCTTCTGGGAAGATGACTTTACTGCGAGTGGTGAGTACACAGTATAACCTATAGATTTTGTATCACAGAAATGTACACTTGAAACCTATATGATCATATTAACCAATATCACCCCAATACATTTAACTTAAAAAACCACATTTAAAAATCCGTCCTCAAGTCTCAGCCGAGATCCTGTTCATTCTGCCTGTGTCAGGAGGGGCAGCGCCAACCATGCTGTTTATAGCTTCAGTACCTGGCACTCTGTTTTATTTCGTTCTGTCCCTCCCTCCATTTTTTTCCAAAGTAGCACACTGTCCCAAAAAAAGATCAAATGGAAAAATTTATAAATACTTCAAATGGTGGAAACAGGAAGTGGAATAGAAATTATGTAGCAATCCACAGAAAACATGTTGTTATTTTTCCTCTGTAAATATGTCCTATTCATTTTAGAAACAGGCCATGCCTGAAGCTGAAGACAAAAACTCCCAGTGCCTGCTCTAACTTTGGAGACTATTAAAAGAAGCACTTTTGTGGTGTGCCCTTGGGATGGCAATGGGTGGGGTGGGGTAATGACTACATGGCCATGGAAAGCTCTGAAAAATACAGATGGTTTTTACTGCAGAAACGCAAAGTGATGCCTTGTTGGGGTACCAATTCCAGTGTCCTGTGTCTTATTTAATAGATAATTCCAGCAGTATCAATCATATCAATAATATTGATCCCAATTCCAATGATCTAATTCTTAAGCCATACTCAGTTTCTTTCTGTTAACCTTATTATTATATAATAATAACAATTAATATTTATATAAGGCTTACCATGTTCTAGGCAATATTGTAAGTGCTTCATAACTGTTGACTCATTTAATCCTCACAACAAACCTAAGTAGTGGGCATTATTATTATCATCCCCATTTTAAAAATGAGAAAGCCAAAGCACAAAGGAATGACTAACTTTCTTGATGCATATACTCAGAATTGATGGAGCTGAGATTCAAACCAGGGGAGTTGGGCTGCAGAACCTATGTTGTTACTAATACATCTTTATTTTGGATGGAAAAAAGACTAGAAAAATACAAAGTACACTGTAACCAAATACATTTTTAAAAATTGACACTGTTAGGGTATTCAAGATGGTGGAGGCTTAAGTGGAAGCTACACTAACCTCTTCCCAGGACCAATTTGGAATTACAACTAAATTGTGGAGAAATCATTCAGAATAACCAACTGAACACTAACTGGAGAGAAGCCTTATAGTCAAAGACAGACAGAAACCACTTCACCATAACAACACTGGTAGGCAGGAGGTGTAAAAAGGCTGTCTAGGCTCCCATGGGTGGCAACTAAAATTCTGGAGATATATTTCAGCAGCTGGGGGTTCCACCTGAGAAGTGTGGGGGTCTAAACTCCAAGCAAGGCTCCCTAGCCTACAGCACCAGAACTGGAAAGGGACCCAGATAATATCCAGTTGTGAAAAGCAGCTGGGTTTTTGTCTGCCAGGAAGACAAGGCTGGAGACACAGAGAGCCTCTTAAAGAGCCAATGTATATAATACTTTGCAGCTACTTACCCTGGACTTGGGCAGAGAGAGAACACAGTGAACTAGAGACTCTTGAGAAGAGTCTGGGTCTGGTGGCTCTGGAGAGAGAACTGAGGAACATCCACCAGGATTCTTGTGCTGAGTCATTCTTCATACTTCAGAAGCCATCTTTTTCAGGAAGAGCACTCCCCTCCAAGTGGCATCAGAAATAGCTGGGTCCACAGGAATTACCCTACCCTACCCTGTGGTACTTAAGCCCTGCTGCTGATAAGAGTTTGATTTGATTAACAACTGATTAGTTTAAGAACTAAGGTGAACAATACAAAGAAGCAGCCAAAATAGGAACAAAGAAACAGACCCCAAATGAAAGAACAAGACAATTCTCCAAAAGAACAGGATAAAGTGAAGACAAACAATTTATCAGATACAAAGTTTAGAGTAATGAATATAAGGATACTCAATAGCATGAAAAAAAGACACAGAAATTATAGAAAAGGACTAGTAAGAAATAAAGAATGCAGTATCTGAAATAACTAATACAATGGAAGGAATAAACAGTAGGTTAGATGAAGCAACAGATTGAATCACTGTTTTGGAAGACAAGGTAGAAAAGAACACCCAGGCAGAGCAGGAAAAAAAAGAAAAGAAAAAGAAAAATACAAGGAGAGCTCAAGAAACATTTTGAAATACATGAAGCATGACAACATCTGCATCATGGGAATACCAGAAGGAAAAGAGAGTGAGCAAGGAATCAAGAACCTATTTGAAAAAAATAAAAACTGAAAACTGGTGAAAGAAAAAGATTCACAAGTCTAGGAAGCTCATAGCATCCCAAACAAATTGGACCCAAAGAGGCCTACAGCAAGACCCAACATAATTAAAATGACAAGGCTTAAAGACAAGGAGAGAATCCTGAGAGCCATAAAAGAAAAACTGGTAGTTACCTATAAGGGAGCACCAATTAAACTGGCATCTGACTACTCAACAGAAACATTTCAGGCCAGAAAGCAGTGGTGTAAAATAGTCAAGGTCATGAAAAGCAAGGATCTATAACTGAGGCTATTTTACCCAGCAAGGCTATCATTTAAAATCAAAGGAGAAATAAGGAGCTATCCAGACAAGAAAAAGCCAAAGGAGTTTGTTAATACCAAACCAGTACTGCAATAATGTTAAAGAGTTTGCTAGAAGAAGAAGGAAAAAAAGAAAGAAAGAAAGAAAAAGAAAGAAAGGAAAAAAGAAAGAAAGAAAGAAAGAAAGAAAGAAAGAAAGAAAGAAAGAAAGAAAGAATGGGATTGACTTTGAGGGGAATGGGTGGGTGGGGAGGGGGACAGAGGGGAGCAAAAAGGGGATGGATGTAATACAACAACAATAAAGTTTAAAAAAAAAGAAAGAAAGAAAGAAAGAAAGGAAGGAAGAAAGGAAGGAAGGAAGGAAGAAAGGAGAAAGGAAGGAGAGAAAAAGAAGGAGGGAGGAGAAAGGAAGGAAGAAGGAAGGAGGAAGGAAGGAAGGAGGAAGAAAGAAAGGAAGAGGAAGAAAGAAAACGTCTAACAGTAAAATAGCACTACATATGTATCTATCAATAATTACTTTAAATGTAAATGGCTTAAATGCTCTGACCAAAAGACATAGGGTAGCTGAATGGATACAAAAACAAGAACCATATATGTGCTTCCTCCAAGAGACCCACTCCAGATCAAAAGATATGCACAGACTAAAAATAAAGGGATGAAAAGATAGTTCATGCAAATAGAAAAGAAAAACAGCTACAGTAGTGGTATTTATATCTGAAAAAAATACTTTAAAACTGGGGCTATGGTAAAAGATAAAGAAGGGCACCACACAATGATAAAGGGAAGAATACAATAAGAGGGTATACAACCCTAGTAAACATTACACCCAACATAGGAGTACCTAAATATATATGTGAAGCGAATCTTGACAGACATAAAGGGAGAGACCAACAGAAATACAGTCATGGTCAGGGATTTTACCATCCTATTGATCAATGGATAGATCTTCTAGGTAGATAATCAACAAGGAGACAGCAGCCTTAAATGACACATTAGATCAAATGGATTTAATTGGTACCTTCAGAGCATTTCACCTAAAAATTCAGGATATAGATACTCTTTAAGTGCACATGAAATGTTTTCTAGTATAGACCACATGTTAGGACACAATCTTTTAAAAATGAATTTAAAAAGATTGAAATCACATCAAACATCTTTCTAACCATAATGCTACAAAACTAGAAATCAATCACAAGAAGAACACTGAAAAACATGTAAAGACATGGAAACTAAACAACATGTTATTAAACAATGAATGGGTCAACAATAAGATCAAGGAAGAAATCAAAAATACCTTGAAACAAATGAAAATGAGGACACAAAATGAGTGCCCCAAAATCTGTGGGGCACTGGGAGAGCAATCCTAAGAGGGGAATTTACAGCATTACGGGCCAATCTAAACAAACAAACTCCAATAAACAATCTAACGTCATACCTAAAAGAATTTGAAAAAGAACATCAAACCTCACAGTAAGTAGAAGGAAGAAAATAATAAAGATAAATGAAATAGAGTCTTAAAAAATGATGCAACAGATCAATGAATCCAAGAGCTGATTCTTTGCAAATATAAACCAGATTGACAAACCTTTACCCAGAGTAATCAAGAAAAAAGGAAAAAGGATCCAAATGAATAAAATCAAAAATGAAAGAGGAGAAAAAACAACTTACATCAAAGAAATACAAAAGATTGTAAGAAAATACTATGAACAAGTATATGCCGACAAACTGGACAATTTGGATGAAATTATTAAATTCCTAGAAACATACAACATTTCAAAAATAATCAGGAAGAATCAGAGAAATCTGAATAGACAAATTACATCTAATGAAATTAAAGCTGTAATAAAAGCAAACAAACAAATAAACAAAAAACAAAAATAACTCCCAACAAACAAAAGCCCTGAACTTGATGGCTTCACAGGTAAGTTTTCCAAACATTCCAATAATTTATACCTCTCTTCAAACTTTTTCATATAATTAAAGAAGCGAGAAAATCCCAAACTCATTTCACAAGATCAGTGTTATTCTAATTCCACAATAAGATAAATACACTACAAAGAAAGAAACATAGGCCAATATTTCTGATGAACATAGATGCTAAAACCCTAAAAAAATATTAGTAAATGGAATAGAACAAAGCATAAAAAAAGACATACACTATGATCAAGTGGGATTTATTTGGGGAATTTATGGTCGGTACATTTGCAAATTGATAAATGTGACAAACCATATAAACAAAATGAATAATAAATACCACATGATTGTATCAATAGATGCATAAAAAGTGTTTGATAAAATCTAGTACCCATTTATAGTAAAAACTCTCAGGAAGGTGGGAATAGAGGAAAAATGCCTAAACATAATAAAGACTGTATATGACAAACCCACTGTCAGCATCATAATCAATGGGCAAAAATTGCAGGCATTCCCCTTAACATCGCAAACAAGACAGGGATGTCTGCTTTCACCTCTCTTCTTCAACATAGTACTGGTAGTCCTAGCCACTGCAGTCAGGCAAGAAGAAGAAATAAAAGATATCTAAATCTAAAAGGAAGAAGTAAAGCTGTTTATATGCTGATGACATAATACTCTACATAGAGAACCACAAAGATTATACCAAGAAACTACAATAACTGATAGATGAATTCAGCAAAGTTGCAGAATACAAAATTAATATCCATAAATCAGTGTTATTTTTATATGACAATAATAAACTTACAGAAAGGGAAATTAAGAAAAACAATCCCATTCACAATTACTTCAAAAAGAATAAAATAAATAAAATACCTAGGAATAAACCCAACCAAGGATGTAAAAGACCTGTATTAGGAAAAATTACAAGACACTGAAGAAAGAAACTGAAGATACAAATAAGCAGAAGCACACACTGTTTTCATAAATAGGAAGAATTAATATCATTAAATACCCATATTAGTCAATGCAATCTATAGATTCAATGCAATTCCTATCAAGATTTTAATGATGTATTTCACAGAACTAGTACAAATATTTCAAAAACTTATGTGAAACCACATAGCAACAGTAATCTGAGAAGAAAGGACGAAGTTGGAAGAATCATGCTACCTAACATCAAACTGTACTACAAAGCCATAGTAATCAAAACAGAATGCATAGCAAAGTAAATCATCAACAAAATAAAAAGACAATACACAGAATGGGAGAACATATTCACCATTACATCTGATAAGGGGTTAATATCCAAAATTTATAAAAAAACTTAACAAAATGCAACACCAAAAAGACAAACAACCCAATTAAAAACTGGGCAAAGGACCTGAATAGACATTTCTCCAAAGTGGGCATATAGATGGCCAATAGTCATATGAAAAGATGCTCAACATCACTAATCATCAGAGCAGTGCAAATTAAAACCACAATGAGATATTACCTCACACCTGTCAGAATGGCTATCATCAATAAGCCAACAAACAACAAGTGCTAGTGGGAATGTGGAGAAAGAAGAACCTTTCTACACTGTTGGTGTGAATGCAAAGTGGTGCAACCACTGTGAAAAGCAGCAATGGAGCTACCTCAAAGCATTAAAAATGGATCTACCTTTTGATCCATCAATCTCCTTTCTGGGAATATATTTGAAGGAACCAAGAACACTAATTCAAAAGAACATAAGCACCCCTATGTTCATTGTGGCATTATTTACAATAGCCAAGATATGGAGCAGCCCCGGTGTCCATCAATAGATGAGTGGATAAAATAACTATGGCGTACTTTACACTACTCAGCCATAAAGAAGAAGAAAATTTTACCCTTTACAACAGTATGGATGGATTTGGAGAACATTATGCTCCAAGTGAATAATCCAATCAGAGAAAGACAAATATCATATTTTTTCACTTATATGTGGAATCTAATGAACAAACTAAACTAACAAGGAAAATGCGGACTCATTGATGGAGAGCAGATGACAGCTAATGGGAGGTTTAGGAGGTGGAGGAATTGAGCAAAAATGAATAGGGACTTATGAACATAGACAACAGTGTGGTGATTGCTGTTGGAGGATGGTATAAAGGGACTAAATCATAGTGGAAAAATACAGTAAAGATTAAATAAAAATTTGGCCCTGTTTTGACTTCACAAAAGATTTAACAAATATAATTATGACATGATGGTTTAATTATAAGGATTGGTACTTAATCACATGTGTCCTTAAAAAAGAGAAAATTGGAAGATTTGAAATAGCAAAAAGAAAAGGCACAGACAGAAGAGAAGAAGGTGCTATGAAAGAAAAAGCAGAAAACAAGAGGACCAGTCTGTGTAAAGATGAGTCAGAGATTAGAGCATTGTACCACAAGCAAAGGAATGCTGAAAGAGACAAAACACAGATTCTCCCTTAAAGCCACTGGAGGAGTTTAGCCCACTGACATCTTGATATTAGCCCAAAGATACTTATTTCAGACTCCTGACCTCCAGAATATGATTATCTAAATTCTATATATTAATGAAAGCTGTAATCCTTCACTTGCAGAGGAGTGAGAAAAGGAGGACTAAATGCCTTATCTTCTGTGTTGCTTTAGTTTAATCAGTACTCCTCAAACTTCTTCACTTTGGTACCGCTATTAAAAATTATTGAGAACCTCAAAGAGCTTATACTGTATAGCAATAGACTTTTGGTACCATTGTTATATTTTATAGTTTGAATGGCTATTTTATTATGAATTATTTTTATTTATTGATTTTATGTTGTGATAAAAATATACATAACAAACATTTACCTTCTTAATTATTTTTAAGTGTACAGCTTTGTTCTGTTAAATACATTCACATTGTTATACAATCAGCACCACCCTCCATCTCCATAATTCATTTCACCTTGCAAAACCGAAACTCTGCTCACTAAACAACAGTTTCCCATTTTCTGTCCTCCCAGCTGAGGACAATCACCATTCAACTTTCTATTTCTATTTATTTAACTATTTTAGGTACTTAATGTAAGCAGAATCACACAGTATTAGCCTTTTTGTGTCTGGTTTATATCACTGAGCATAGTGTCCTTAAGGTTTATAATTCTTAAATTGGAATTTTCTTCCAATTTAGGTCTGAATAATATTCCACTGTATGTATATTCCAAATTTTGTTTGTTGATTCATCTATTGATGAATATTTGTGTTGTTGGTTACTGTTAATAATGCTTTCAATTCTTTTGGTTACATACTCAAAGGTAGACTTCCAGAATTACATGATAATTCTATTTTTAATTATTTTTTAAATAATTAATTTGTTTATTATTATTGTATTACAATGGTTTCATTCCCCCCTGCCCGTTGCTCTCCCCTGCCCCCCTCCCTCAGTCAATCCCCAGCTCGTTGTCCATGCCCATAGGTCCTCCTTGCTAGCTCCTCATCTGAACCCTTCCCTCATTTTCTCCTTCTCGGTCTCCCCACTAGTCACCATCATTCTGCTCCTCTTTTTTTTCTCCTGTGTTTCTTGTTCCTTTCTGCTCACCTGATTGCTTTGTTCGTGCCATGTATTAAGTGAGAACATATGGTATTTAACTTTTGTTGCCTGGCTTATTTCAATAAGCATGATACTCTCCAGTTCCATCCATGCTATGGCAAATGGTAGAAGTTCCTTCTTTCTTTCTGCTGCATAGAACTCCACTGTGTAAATGTACCATAGTTTTTTGATCCATTCATCCACTGAAGGGCACTTAGGTTGTTTCCAGCACTTGGCTATTGTAAATAGCACTGCTATGAACATAGGGCTGCATAGGTTCTTTTGAATTGGTGTTTCAGGATTCTTTGGGTATAATCCTAGCAGTGGAATCACTTTGTCATAGGTAGTTCTATTCTTAGTTTTTTGAGGAAATTCCATAGAGGCTGCACCAGTCTACATTTCCATCTGCAGTGCACCAGTGTTCCCTTTTCTCCACACACTTGCCAGCACTTGTTTGTTGATTTCTTGATGATGGCCATTCTGACAGGTGTAAGGTGGTATCTCATTGTGGTTTGTTTGTTTTTTAAGATTTCATTTATTATTTTTAGAGAGAGGGGTAGGAAGAGAGGTAGAGAGGGAGAGAGACATCCATGCATGGTGGCCTTTCACCTGCCTCCAGCCACAGATCGGGCTGGAGACCTGGCTTGCAAGCTGGTTATGTGCCTTGGCTGGGGAATTGAACGAGCGACCTTTGGGTTTGCAGCAGGTGCCTTATCCACTGTGCCACCTGCCAGGGCTCATTGTGGTTTTAATTTGCATCTCTCTTATGGCTAATGATGTCGAACATTCTTTCATGTGCTTATGGGCCCTTTCTATGTCCTCCTTGGAGAAGTATCTGTTCAGGTCCTTTGTCCATTTTTCAGTTGGCCTGTCTGTCTCCCTGGTGTTGCATCATATTAGTTCTTTGTATATTTTGAAGATCAGATGTTTGTCTGAAGTGTCATTGTCAATTATGTTTTTCCCATATAGTTGTTCCCTTCTCATTTTGTTGATGATTTCTTTTTTTCTTTTGAAGTTATGACAGATATATTTTATTTTATGTACCTGAAATTCATTGTTTTTTTTTTTCATTTATTTTGTTGTTGTATTACTTCCATCCCCTTTTTACTCCCCTCTGTCCCCTTCCTCCCTGAAGTTAATCCCACTTGTTGTTCATGTCCATAGTTCTTCCATGCTAGTTTGTTGATGATTTATTTAGCCGAGCAGAAACTCATCAATTTGATATAGTCCCTCTTGTTTGTTTGATCCTTTATTTCCCTTGCCTTGGGAGAAATATCCATGAAAATATTGCAGTATGGGATAGCTGCAATTATTTTTGTCTATGTTTTCCTCTAGGATTTTTATGGTGGCGCTGCTTATGTTTAAGTCTTTTATCCATCTTGAGTTTATTTCTGGTGTATGGTTTAAGTTGGTGGTCTAGTTTTATTATTATTTTTTTCATGTGCCTTTCCAGTTCTTCCAACACCACTTGTTGAATTGGCTATTTGCACTCCATTCTATGCTTCTTTTCTCTTTGTCAAATATTAGTTGCCCGTAGAGTCCTGGGTTTATTTCTGGGCTCTCTATCCTGTTCCATTGATCTGTTTATCTGTTCTTGTGCGAGTACCAGACTGATTTGATTATTATGGCTTTCGAATGTAGTTTGATTTCTGGTATTCTGATTTCTATTTCATTCTTCTTTCTCAACATTTTTGTGGCTATTTGGGGTCATTTTTGACTCCATATAAAATTTTTAAAGTATTTGTTCTAAGTCTCTGAAATATGATGTTGGTATTCTATTTTATTTTATTTTTAAGGTGTTCATTATTTTTAGAGAGAAGGGCAGGGGAGGAGGAAGAAATGAAGAGCTACATCAATGTATTGTTGCCTTTTACGTGCTTTCAGCTATGGACCTGGCTGGAGACCTGGCTTGCAACCTGGTGATATGCCCTGACTGAGTCGAACCACCTACCTTTGGGTTCACAGCCTGGCACCTATCCACTGAGCAACCAGCCAGGGCATGATGGTATTTTAATAGGGATTGCATTGAATCTAAGGATGGCTTTGAATAGTATGGACATTTTTATGATGTTAATTCCTCCCATCCATGAACATGATATATGCTTCCATTTATTTGTATCTTCCATCTTCCTTAATTTCTTTCTTCAGTGTTTTGTAGTTCTTTGAGAACAGGTCTTTTATCTCATTGGTTAAATTTATTTCTAGGTACTTTATTTTTGCTGTTTTTGTTGTTGCTATAGTTAATGAGATTTGTTTTCTAGTTTCTTTCTCTGATGTTTCATTGTTGGTATATAAAAATGCCTTCAATTTCTGGATAATGATTTTGTATACAGCTATTTTGCCAAAGCCAGTTATTAGGTGGGTGGTTTTTTAAGTAAAGTCTATAGGGTTTTTTATGTACACTATCATGTCAGATGCAAATAATGATAGTTTTACTTCCTCCTTTCCAATTTGGATACCTTTGATACCTTTTTCTTATCTGATTGCTGTGGCTAGAACTTCCAAGACTATTGAATAGAAGTGGAGAGAGTGAACACCCTTGCCTTGTTCCTGATTTTAAGGGAAAGGCTTTCAGTTTTTGTCCATTGAGTATGATGTTAGCTTCAGGTTTCTTGTATATGGTCTTATTATGTTAAGATATGTTCCCTCTATTCCCATCTTTCTGAGCATTTTTATCATAAAAGGGTGCTGTACTTTATCAAATGCTTTTTCAGCATCTATTGATATGATCACTTTGATTTTGTCTTTTGGTTTGTTTATGTTATACAATATGTTTATTGAATTGCAAATATTGTACCATCCCTGCAGTGAATCCCACTTGGTCATGGTGTATGATTTTTAAAATATATTGCTGAATCCAGTTTGCCAATATGTTGTTGAGAATTGTAGCATCTATTTCCATCAGCGATATTAGCCTGTAGTTTTCTTTCCTTGTTGTGTCTTGACCTGGTTTGGGGATTAGGCCTCATAAAAAGAGTTTGGGAGTTTTCCCCTTTTTCAGATTTTTTGGGAAAGGTTGAGGAGGATAAGAGTTAGTCCTTCCCTAAATGTTTGGTAAAATTCACCTGTGTAGCCATCTCGTTTGGGGCACTTGTGGGCTGGGAGTTTTTTGATTACTTCTTCAATTTCACTAGCAATTATTGATCTATTCAGGGTTTCTACTTCTTGATTCAGTTTTGGTAGGTTATATATTTCCAGAAATTTGTGCATTTCACCCAGGTTGTCAAGTTTCTTTTAATCTAGTTGTATGTAGTCATATCTTATAATGCTTTGTATTTCTGTGGTATTGGTTGTGATATCTCCTCTGTCATTTCTTATTTTGTTTATTTAGGTCCTCCCTCTTTTCCTCTTGATGAGTCTGGTTAAAGGCCTGTCAATTTTGTTTATCTTTTCAAAGCACCAAATCCTGGATTTATTGATCCTTTGGATTGTACTTTTAGTCTCTATGTCATTTTAGTTCTGCTCTGATCTTGGTAATTTCTTTCCTTCTATGTGCTCTGGGTTTTGTATGTTGATGCTCATCTAATTCTTGTAGCTTTATGGTTAGGCTGTATGTATGAGTTTCTTCCAACCTTTTAAGATAGGCCTGTATTGCTATGAATTTCCCTCTGAGGACTGCCTCGCTTTGCCCCATAGGTTTTGGGTTGTTTTGTATTCATTTTCATTTGTTTCCAGAAACTTTTTGATTTCTTCTTTGATCTCATTATTAACAGATTTCTTACTTAATAGCATGTTATTCAGCCTCCATGAATTACAATATTTTGGGTTTTTTTCTTTGAGGTTGGTTTCTAGTTTTAAGCCTTTATGATCTGAGAAGATGCTTGATATAATTTAAATTTTCTTAGTTTGTGAAGGCTTGTCTTATATCCTACCCTGTGGTCTATCTTTGAGAATGTTCCATGTGCATTTGAAAAGAATGTGTATTTTGCTTCTTTGGGGTGAAAACTTTTGCTTATGTCAGTTAAGTCCATTTCATCTAGAGTGTTGTTCAATGTTACAATATCCTTGTTGTTTTTTTGCTTGGAAAATCTGTCCATTGTTGATAATGGGCTACTAAAATTCTCTACTATTAGTGTATTGCTGTCTATATCCTTCTTGAAGCACTGCAAGGTTTTCCTTACATATCTGGGTGTTCCCATGTTGGGCACTTATATAAGAGTTACGTCTCCTTGATGGATTGTTCCATTAAGTATTATAAAATGTCCTTCTTTGTCTCTGTTTATGTCCTTCATTGTGAAATCTATTTTATCTGAAATAAGTATTGCTACAGCAGCCTTTTTTTCATGTTCATTTGCTTGAAATATATTTTTCCATCTCTTCATTTTCAGTCTTTGTCGATCTTGTGTTTTGAGGTGGGTCTCTTGTAGACAGCATATATGTGGGTCATGTTTTTTATCCATTCAGCTACTCTATGTCTTTTGACTGATACATTTAATCTGTTTATGTTTAAGGTTATTATTGGCAGGTACTTCTTCATTGACATGTTTTCCCTTAGTTCCTGTATTCCTCTGTCACTCTTTCTTCATTTTTTTAAAGCAGGCCTTTTAGCATCTCTTGCAATACTAATTTGGCGGAGGTGTGTTCTTTTAGCCTTCTTTGTCTGGGAAATTCCTTTTTTCACCTTTCATTTTGAATGAGAGCATTGCTGGGTATTTTTGGTTTGAGGCCTTTTTTTTTTTTTTTTTTTTTTTTTTTTTTTTTTTTTTTTTTTTTTTTTTTTTTTTTTTTTTTTTTTTTTTTTTTTTTTTTTTTTTTTTTTTTTTTTTTTTTTTTTTTTTTTTTTTTTTTTTTTTTTTTTTTTTTTTTTTTTTTTTTTTTTTTTTTTTTTTTTTTTTCATTACGTGGAATATTTTTTGCCATTCCCCTCTGGCTTATAGTGTTTCTATTAAGAAATCATATGATAACCTTATTGTAGCCCCCTTACATGTTATTAGCTGTTTCTCTCTTGATGCTTTTCGGATTCTCTCCTTGTCTTTTAAATTTGCCACTTTAATTATAACATGCCTTGTGGTGGACCTGTTTGGGTTCATCTTCATTGAGATTCCTTGTGCTTCCTGAACTTGAGCGACAATATTTCTTATCAAGTTAAGGAAGTTTTCTTTCATTATTTTTACAAACAGGGGGTTTTCTATCTCTTGCTTCTCTCCTCCTTCTGGTATCCCTATGCTATGGATATTATTGTGTTTCATGTTGTCCTGCAGCTCTCTTACAACCTCTTCTTCTTTTTCATTTTTTTTTTTCATTTTGTTGCACTGTCTGGTTATTTTTTCCCATGTTGTCCTCAAATTTGTTGATCTGTTCCTCTGCTTCCTCTACCCTGCTTTGAATTCCTTCTATTGTGTTCTTCAGTTCAGAAATTGTATTCTTCATTTCCTCCTGGTTTTTACTGATGGTTTCTATGTCCTTTTTAATGCTGGTATAATTTTTAGTAAGGGCTTGGTAGTTGATTTTGAGTTCTTTGTAGTTTTCTTTGAGCTCATTGAGCTTTTAAATAACCATGTTTTTGAATTCCATGTCTGATAATTTGCTTGTTTCTATTTCATTTGGCAGTCTTTCTGGGGATTCCTCCTTTTTTTTTTTTTTTTTTTGTGATGGACTGTTTATTTTTCTCCCCATTTTGAGTGTCTGTTCTTGCTTGTTTTTGTTTCTGTTATTAATCTGCTATGAATCTCTGCCTTCATGGAGTGCCCTTTCATGATAGGAGATTTATGAGGTTCAGTGGCGCATCTCCTAGGTTTCCTCAGCTTGTTGCTCTTGGGGTGCCCTTTATATCATTAATTTGGGCTGTCTGTTTGTAATTTAGATATGGTTTATGGGTTGCTCCTTGATTAGTTTTTCACTCCAGATGGCTGATCAAGAGGCACACCTTCTACCACTTCTCATAGACTGTTATTGAGCTGCTCCTAAAACAGAACCACCAGTCCAGGCAAAATAACCATACCTTCAAAGATATCTTACAACCTTAATCCCACTTGCAACTGCATATGAGCCTAGCTAAATACCCATACCCTCAAAGATCATCCCCACCCTTAACCACACCCTCAGCTGCAAATGAGGCAGTCTTAATAAGGATGTAAATATAATAAACTTATAAAAAAGGAAAAAAACAACTGAATTGACTGAAATATAGAAAGGTGCAAAGATGTAGCAAAGATAGTGGTGAGAATTGGCAGGGGGATACAAGAGAGAAAGCAAACTTTACCTTTTATATAGAAATGAGTGGGGTGGAGGGAGAATAAGAATGCAGCAAGAAAGTTCAAGTGAACAGTATTAAGCCTAATCAGAATTTACATATATTTACACTTGCATATATACCTATATGTGGATATTGTGTGACAGAACAAACATACATATTTAAAAAAAGTATTTTAGAAGAAATAGCGAAAAAGGAAAAAAAAATTTTTAATGTATGAATCCAGTTGGTGAGTAAGATTTGCCACAGCACAACCAAAAGCATATGATCTATAATTCTTATAGGTGAGATGGGAGCTCGAGGTAAAAGAGAGAGAAAGAGAGATTAAGAGATATTTGGAGGAAAAGGGAGCGATTTATAACTTCCCTTAGATTTGTAACTAAGTTAGTTTTTAAATAAAGTTTGTAAAGATGCTGACCCTACTTCTCTAGCCACCCTTAATGAGCACTAATTCATCAAGGTGGAGAGAGGACAAGTGTATTTTTGAGCAGAAAAAAGAATGTGTGGCACCTAATAACACACAAAAAAATTATTTTAAGAGGCTAAAGAGTGGAGGAATACTTAGGGTGAGGAATGGGAATGAGTGATAGCAGGGGAAAAAGTAGACTTTAAAACAAAAGTAAAGGGAACTTGGGTGGTTAAATGAATTGAGAGAAGAGAGGAGTAAGCTATGGAATTTGAAATACACTCTAAAGTAAACACTATTTACTTAAAATGCACTAATTGTGAGAACTAGA
Source organism: Noctilio leporinus (assembly GCA_004026585.1). Lineage (NCBI taxonomy): Eukaryota > Metazoa > Chordata > Mammalia > Chiroptera > Noctilionidae > Noctilio > Noctilio leporinus. The sequence goes on along the minus strand of PVIW01007737.1, from coordinate 33,136 downwards.
AATTGCTATTTAAAAGGAGATGTTGGCCTGGTTGGTGTGGCTCAGTGGATTGGCACCGGCCTGTGAACCCAAAGGTGACTGGTTCAATTCTCCAGTCAACACACATAACTAGGTTGTAAACCAGGTCTCCAGCCAGGTCCTTAGCTGAAGGCAGGTGAAAGACAACCATACATTGTTGCTTCTCTCCCTTTCTTTCTCCCTCCACACCATTCTCTCTGAAAATAATGAATAAAATTTTGAAAAACAAAAAACAAAAAAATAAAAATAAAAGGATATGTTTGGGGTTAATAATTCATGTAGCTCTCAGTGTAGTCAGCTACTTCAGGTTAGCAGAGATCCATTTCCTGAGTCTGCCTCCTTTCCTTGATCAAATTCCTCTGCAGTCTGCAATCAGGCTTAGGCACCTTGGAGGGGCAGGGCCTAGCAATTTGGGGTCTGTCAGAGTCAGGGCTGGTTCTGAATACCATGCTCTGGGTAGGCAAAGCCTCCAGCAGCTGCACACTGCTGTTTTGCAGAGGGGAGTGGTGGCCCTTATCTTCACCGCTGGTTCTTCAAAGTGGGCTCTGGTCTCTGAGGGTGGTGGCGAACTGCCCCTGGCTGTGCTGGCTGCAAGGTGGGTTCCACCACTGGGGTCGAGTTGCACCTCACATGCACAGCTGCTTCCCCTCCTGCTCAGGCTCTGCAAGGTGGGATCTGGGCTCTGAGGGTGGTAGCTTGCTGCTACTACCACTGGCTGTGCAAGCTATGAGAGTGGGTGGCATACGTTCTTTGTGCGCTCTTTGTGCGCACATTGGCACCTCTCGCTGCTCTTCCATGGTAGGCTCTGTGGGAGTGGCGCAATGCTGTATGGGAGTGGACCTGTCTTCCTGCTCGGGTTCTGAGCTGCTGGCTTCACTGGTCGTGGCTGCTGCTTTGCTCTTATGCTGCAGGTGCCTGTGTGCTCCTGCCCCCTGCCTGGTGCCCTTGGTTGGGGAGCTCCACCTCCCACTCTGGTTCTAGTAGTCCCTCCCCTGCAGGAGCTCAACTCCTCAGTCCTCCTGAGTTTGCACTTACTGTCCACACTAGTTGCTGCTCAAATATCCAGTCAATGGGCAACCTGAAGTTGTCTTTAGTAAGATAGGCAAAGCTGCCCCTGCCCTGAGATGACCTAGGCCTGCTGGCATGACTGGCTCTGAAATTGTCTCACCAACTCCCTTGTAGATCTCTGCGGCCTCTGGACTGTGCACTTTGGAATCCAAACACTACACTTGTTCTCAGGGACTTGCACCTGTCCTATGTTCCTTACCCTGTCCTCCAGCCACTCTTGAGAAAGTCTTCAGTACTGCCCACTACTCTGCTGCCATCTTCCTCAGTCAAGATTTTTTAGCCTATTTTTAATTCTTTAAGGAACTGTTTTCCATAGCAGCACCATCTAACATTCTTACCAAAAGTATACAAGGGTTCCAATTTCTCCACATCCTCACAAACACTTGTTATTTTTTGTTTCTGTTTTTGATAGTAACTATATTATTCAGGGTTATCCATTCTCCAGAGAGTAAAGCCAAGAGGATGCATGTTTGTATGTATTTATCATTATATATGGGATCTGTCCAAAAGGTATCCAGCCATGTATATAAAAAATACAGACATTTATTGAAGAAGATACAGAAAACATTGTATATAGGACAATGATGCCTCAGTCCCCTTCAAAGTGGGCACCTTAGGACCTCACACAGTTCTTTCAATCAGCTGCCCCATTGTATTTTCCTGAATCTAATCAAGTCTGAAATTGCTTCCCTTTCAAAGGTGATTTTACTTTTTGAAAAAGTCAGAAATTGTAGAGGGCCAAATCTGGCCCCTGTAGGGGGGTTGGTTTGATTTTTCATCAAAAACCTCTGCATAAGACATGATGCATGCATTGGCTCATTATTGTGATGAAGCTGCCAATTACCCATTGCCCATAGCTGTGGCCTTCTGAATCATCTGAATAGTTTCTGCAGAGGAATGTTCAAGCTTAATGCAAAATTAGATGCAGATTCATTGCTCTGTTTTCTCAGTAATTTTGAATGTGATGGCTACACAATACACATGGTCACTCAATGGTGTCCACCTTCCCCACTGACTAGTGAAGTTGTCATTGTTTATCCATGTGCATTCCACTCCACTCTCCTTGGCTGTCAAGTTACCAGAGTTTACATTGATAGCACAAACTTTTCTTGTTATATTAAGAATGGTTGAACGTTTTCTGGAAAGACTTTGTATATATAATGTTTATAATTTATTTATTTATGTATTTATTTATTATAAGGAATTAACTCATGCAATTATGGAGGTTGTCCAATCGGGAGATCTGTAGTCAGCAAGACAGAGAACTGGAGAGCTCATGATATATTGGTCCAGTAGCAGGCCTGAGACCCAGCAAAAGCTGATGTTTCAGTGTGAGTCCAAAGGCAGGAAAATACTGATGTCCCAGCATGAAGCTATTCAGGCAGGAGAAATTATTTGTTACTTGTAGGAAGGTGGAATTTTTTTGTTCTTTTCAGGCTTTCAACTGATTAAATGAGGCCCACTCACAATGAGGAAGGTAATCTGTTGGCACAATCTATCATTTCAAATGTTAATCTTATCCAGATATGCTGAATAATGTTTGACCAAATATCTGGTCACTCCTTTGTCAAGGTCCTCCCAAAGCAGTGGCAAGGCATGGAGTCCCGCTCAGGCCAGGTTAAGTCCTTAAGACCCGACCGGAAAACCAGAAAGGCTGGGTACATACAAGCCCCTATGCAGTGATCAGAGAATCCCCGGAGGGAATCTGGCCATGAGAATTTTCTATACTTCCTTTGAAGCCAGCAAACTTCCTTGACTTGTTTTTGTAATCACAGCAGATGTTCAACCTTCCTTACCTTCCCTATTTTTAATGAGCCACCTGGAGTCCTTGGTGCATCCTTGTCTAGCTGACCATGTCCTGGGATAAGACCTCCAGGTTCCTTCCATTGTTGTAGAAACATAGTAACTCTTGTTCTATAAGAAGTTCTTCCTTTACAAGGAAATGTCTTTCAGACATTAGCTTTCTTTCCCCTAACCCAAGCTGCCTGGGAAGGTTAATTTCATCTGCAACACTGGGGATCTCCGCAGGTTGGGGGTTCTCCAGATTCCTGGCACCCAAACAGGGGGTTTGAGAGTCTTACCTTCAGGTCTCACCTATGCTGGAAGGCTACCAGCTGTTGTCATGGAAAGCACACTGACATCAGAGGAAGTGGTGCCTTCATTCCATGGTAAGGGACAGTGGTACCCATCAGAGGTATATTTGGAGGGTGTGCAGGGAAGCTTTCAGCTGGTTTTCCCCCAGCCATTTCAGTTCATTTCTTTCCTCAGTATTCCTCCATTCCATCTCAGATTTATAGAGCTTTATGAGTGTCATGGTGATTCCCTAAAACACCGAAGGCAATAGACACTTTCTCCCTCTGGCTCGGGCAACCTAGTACCCCCTCACAAATCAGGGTATAGTGGAGGTGACTGGGATTAATTTCTGAGACATGCAGGGGCCTCGTAGGTATTTCAATCTGTTCGCTTAAACTTCTTCTGCTCTCCAGGAAAGAGCGATATAAAGGTCGGCTATCCAGCTCTTCAAGTCATCCTGGTCTCCCAAGATAGTGCCTGAGACATGTAAGATAGAATCAGATGACCAAAGAATAACACTTTTGGGAGCCATTTCCAATAAGCAGTACACTTACACTTACTACATCATCCCATAATTAGCTCCAAAGAAATTGAGTTCAGAGGACAGAAATGGTAAAACTGAAACTAGTGAATCTATTTTGGTCTTTTGGCAGTCATAGGGAGTAGTCTGTCAAAAGAATAGGAAATATATTTCCGAGTAGTTTAACAGCTGTTGAAGTGCTGGGGATGTAAGGTGGAAGAAAAACTTTAATTGCTCTCCTAAAGGTTTTAAAGGACCATTCCCCTTGGTTTACTGACAAGGGTCTGAGAGAAATTTAAATGGAAACAAGGACATAAAGGCTGGCCACCATTGTCTCTGCTGCTATTGGAACCAAAGCTTCCTGGGCTGCCTGGCATAAGTCCACTGCTGCCATAGCCACCCACTTCTACCTTTTAACAAAACACCCTCGGTGATACAAAGTCACCTACGGGAAGTGGCATGTGTGGGAGAATTAAAAAGGCTGTGAAAGGATTTTGCCTCTATCTACCTGAAGGCCACGGTTCTGGATCATAGCGCATATTCTTTTTTTTTATTGACAAGATTTCCAAGGTTTAAAATTTAAAGGACTTTTCCTTTTGCCTTAGGGTATTTCAAAGGCGCCTTGAAATGTCTCAAGAATTTATTTAATTTGGCTTGTTAAGTGCATTTTAAAATACTTAGAATGCTTTTGTGAAATAAGGAAACACTACAAAATTCTAATATGCTGCCATTTATAATTCTAATAAGGTAAAGTTATTTCTCAGTTGCCTAATTAAGGAAATTAATTTCATTTTATTTTAAAATATTTTGTTTAGCATAAATAATTATATAAGTTGCAAAAGATTACTGTGCCACATTCATGCATGGCAAAGAAAGAAAGAACATTAAGGTAAATAATTCAAAAAGAAAATAGAAGTAGTAAAGAAATAAGAAAGAAAAGTAGACATATAGTCTTTAAAATACTGTTATTTCTAGACCTAGGAGTTGCTAGGTCCTGGAAGTGGCAGTGAAGGAATTAATGTGCTACCCAACTTCCTTTCAGAAATAGCAGAACACTTGCCTCTCCTAAGGTAGAGGGGGAAAAGTGCCATTCTTTCTCTCTCCAGCTCATCACGGGACAGAAAATACACTTATGTAAGCCTTAAAATCTGCAAAAAAACAAAAACAAAAACAAACAAACAAACAAACAAACAAAAAACCAAACAGGGTCCAATTTCAGTCAAAGCTAATTATTTCTCCAATAGCAAAAAGGAATACAGATAATGTGTTTCAAGCCTAGCTTTTTCTCTTAGTCTTTCACTAGCCAAAGCATTCAGTTGCCAAAGACGTATGGTAATTTGCACGGGGAAGAACATGGGATGCACTGCATCCCACTATTTGACTCCTGAAGTAACAATGGGGGATGCCTCCTGAAGCCCAGGATTTGTTTTCTTTTTCTAGGAGTACCATGGACCAGATTACAACCCTCTAACCCCACAAAGTCCCCTTGGGGTGCAACCTTAAGAACTAAGTTAAACTACTACCTAGCTTTCATAAAAATCAGGGGGTTCCTTAAAAACTAAAGCAATGAAGAACTATGGACATGGATAACAAGTGAGATTGACTTTGGGGGGAAGTGGGTGGGTGGGGAAGGGGACTGAGGGGAGTAAAACGGGGATGGATATAATAAAACAACAATACTATTAAATTAAAAAAAGAACTAATGCAAGACTCTGGCCTCTTAAAGTGCTATATGGCAGGCCATTCTTAACTTTAAATTTAATATTTAAAACATTTCAAATTTTAGACCTAGAAACAAGCAATGGCTAGCATACTATCTCCCCTGCCTCTTTTATAGTCTCTGTAAAAGTAGTCACTGAAAATAAAATAGTCCACTTTTACACACTAAAGGAATATGGTAACCACCAAAAATAAAACTTTTTTTTTCTTTCTCAAGTCTAGACTCAGAGCAGAAAGTCGGGGTACTCTACACTCTCAGCTCCCTCCCAGAAAATAGCTGCCACTGTTAAACCCCTTAACTCTCCCACTTTTGTATTATTTACTATTTGAAACCAAAATCTTTCAAGCAGAAAGCATATAATATAATTAGGCAGGTACAAGAAGTATTACAGAAATACAGAAATACAATTTTAGTAAATATCAGAAGAAAAAGAATTTTCCTATGTCTTCATAGACTCAAAAACTGATTTATAGGTTATATAAATTAACCATTTGGCTCAAGTTTTCTTACTGCAGGTATGTCTATCCAATAGAAATACAATTTTAGTAAATATCAAAAGGTCAAGCTAATATTCAACGAAGGGGGAAGGAATATAAAATGTAGTAAAAATAGTCTCTTCAACAAGTGGTATTGGGAGAACTGGACAGCAACATGCGAAAACATAAAACTAGACCACCAACTTACACCACACACCAGAATAAACTCAAGATGGATAAAGGATTTAAACATAAGCAGTGCCACCATAAAGGTCCTGGAGAAAAATATAGGCAATAAACATTTGGATATCCTACACAGAAATATGTTTACTGATACTTCACCAAGGGCAAAGGAAATCAGAGAACGAATCAACAAATGGGACTATATCAAATGGAAAAGTTTCTGTTCAGCTAAAGAAAATATCAGCAAAATTCAAAGGGAACCAACTGTATGGGAAAACATAATTGCCAATGATACCTCAGACAAGGGTCTGATCTCCAAAATATATAAAGAACTAATGCGACTCAACACCAGGGAGACAGACAGCCTAATTGAAAAATGGGCAAAGGACCTGAACAGACAACTCACTGAGGAAGATATACAAAGGGCCCAGAGGCATATGAAAGAATGCTCAACATCACTAGTCATCAGAGAGATGCAAATTAAAACCACAATAAGATACCACTTCACACTTGTCAGAATGGCAATCATCAACAAATCAACAAACAACAAGTGTTGGCAAGGATGTGGGGAAAAGGGAACCCTTGTGCACTGTTGGTGGGAATGCAGGTTGGTGCAGCTACTGTGGAAAACAGTGTGGAGTTTCCTCAAAAAACTAAAAATGGAAACATATCACTGAAATGGTGTATTGCAGAACTCACTTTTGTGAAAGTTGTCCTAGAGGCAGTGCCAAACCCATAGTAAAAAATGAATTTGGTTTTTGAGTCAGATCCTCCCCACTCCAATAATACCACTCAACTTTATTTTAAGCTCCTGGAACTACAACTTATTCTTTTTGGAGTTTTCCATCTTAAATACCAGATTTATTTATTTATTTATTTAGGCTGTGCACAGATCTTATTTCTATCAATACCCTTTGTTTTTCTTCTACATGTATTTTACAAGTTGAAGCCTTCAGAAATAATGGAATTTGTAGTGCTCAGCTGGTCCCCAGAGCAGAAATTATTGTGTCTACTAAGTTGAGGTAAAAAATAAAAATCCCTAGGATTTAAATAATTTTGTAGAATAGTATCCTAGCTATTTTTTGTACTTGTGGTTGACTTTCTAGGTAGTCCTAAACTAACCCCTGAACTAGTGAAGAGTCTGTTGAGGTGGAGATTAGGTATGTTCATATTTCAATAATAAAGTTTACTATATCATTCATTCCTTTCCCAAGCATCCTTAGTTTGGGGGCCTTCATAACTGGAAATGTATGTTTCCACAATTTGGTTGAATGGAATCTCACCTAATTTACATGCTAATATGAGAATATATATTGCCTATGTACACAAGTCATATAGTTTACTAGTTTGCAACTTCCATCAAAATTGGTCTGTATTCTCAGCATCTTTTCTAACCTAAAGATGGAATGATTTTACAATACACCCATGACCAGTTGGTTGCTATTTAAAACACAAATTGCTAACAAAAATCTATATATTACATACCCACAAATAAACACATATTTTATAACAATAAATGAGAAAGATAGCATGTCTTCTATGTAATATACATCCACATTTTCTTACTTTTTTCTTCTTCCTTAACTGCATTCAATTTTTCTGAGTTACTGCAAGTAACCTCATTTTCCCATATTGTGAGATGATAACAATCTAAGAAAACTTAACCAGCAGTAATGAGATGCAAGTAATATACAAAATTGTATCTTATTTAGTAAAATCTGTTTATAACAAGGTCATCTTAAAGCATTCATAAGTTAAAGTTGGTTCTTATCCATTCAGCTACCCTATGTCTTTTGATTGCTGCATTTAAGCCGTTTACCTTTGTACCTGTGTTCCTGTCTGTCTCTCTGTTTCTTCATCTTCTTAAAGCAGACCCTTTAGCATCTCTTGCAATGCTGGTTTGGTGGAGATGTATTCTGTTAGCCTTCTTTTGTCTGGGAAACTCCTTATTTCACTTTCCATTTTGAATGAGAACCTTGCTGGGTAGAGTATTCTTGGTTGCACGCTTTTGTGTTTCATTGCTCGAAACATTTTTTGCCATTCCCTTCTGGCTTATTGTGTTCCTGTTGAGAAATCAGCTTATAACCTTATGGGAGCCCCCTTGTATGTTATTAGGTGTTTCTCTTTGCTGCTTTTGGGATTCTCTCCTTGTCTTTGAAATTTGCCATTTTCATTGTGATGTGTCTTGGAGTGGGCCTGTTTGGGCTCATCTTCCTTGGGACCCTCTGTGCTTCCTGAGTTTGCATGAAATTTTCCTCAAGTTAAGGAAGTTTTCTGTCATTACTTTTTCAAACAGGTTTTCTATCCCTTGCTCCTCCTCTTCTCCTTCTGTTATTCATATAATACAGATGTTAATTATGTTTCATGTTTTCCTGAAGCTCTCTTAAAACCTCTTCATTCTTTTTCAGTCTTTTAAAATTTTTTTGCACTGCCTGGGAATTTTTTTCTATATTAACTGCTAGCTTGATGATTTGGTACTCTGCTTTCTCTAGCCTGCTTTTGATTCCTTCTATTGTGTTCTTCAATTCAAAAATGCTACTTTTCATTTCCTCCTGGCTCTTATTGATGGTGTCTATGTCCTTTTTAATGCTGGTGTAGTTCTCACTAAGTTCCTTTTAGCTTTCCTGGAGTTCTTCATAGTTCCCTTGGAGTTGTCTGTAGTTTTCTTTGAGCTCACTAAGCTCATTGAGCTTCTCTATCATCATTATGTTGAATTCCATGTCTGATATGGTGCTTGCCTCTATTTCATTTTGCACTCTTCGTGGGGATTCTTCCTTTCCATTTGTTGAGGGTTTCTTTCTTTGTCTCCCCATTTTATGTGGCTTTCATTTGTTTCTGCTTCTTAGATTGGTCTGCTTTGACTTACTGTCTTAGTGATATGACCTTCTCCATTTTTAGTTTTTAAGGAAATTCCATACTGTTTTCCATAGAGGCTGTACTGGCCTGCATTCCCATCAACACGGCACCAGGGTTCCCTTTCCCCACATCCTTGCCAACACTTGTTGTTTGTTGATGTGTTGATTGCCATTCTAACAGGTGTGAGGTGGTATCTTATTGTGGTTTTAATTTTTATCTCTCTGGTGGCTAGTGATGTTGAGCATTCTTTCATATGCCTTTGGGCCCTTTGTATGTCTTCCTCAGTGAGTTGTCTGTTCAGGCCCTTTGCCCATTATTTGGGGGATCGTCTTTCCTTTTAAAATTTTTATTTGTATTTTATTGTTATTGTATTATACCCATCCCCTTTTAACTCCCCTCTGTAACTTTACCCACCCACCCACTTCCCCCACAAAGTAAATCCCACTTGTTGTCCATGTCCATGGTCTTCCATACTAGTTCATTGACTAAACTGCTCCCCTTTTTTGCCTCCTCCTCCCCTCGCCTCCTTCCCCCTAGGCCCCAACCCACTGAAGGTTTATTCATTGTATCCATGTATCTGGTTCTGTTTTGCTTGTTTGTTTGTTTTGTTCATTATTGTCCTATAATGGGTGAGATCATATGGTATTTTCCTTCAATGACTGGCTTATTTTACTAAGCATAATACTTTCCATTTCCATCTATGTTCCTGAAAAGGGTAGGAGTTCCTTCTTTCTTTCTTTTGTGTAGTATTCCATTGCGTAAATATACGAAGTTCTTTGATCCAATCATCCACTGATGGGCACTTAGGCTGTTTCCTGCACTTGGCTATTGTAAATAGCACTGCTATGAACATAGGGGTTCATAGGTTCTTATGAATTGGTGTTTCAGGAGTCTTCAGGTGTAGTGCTAGTAGTGGAATTGTTGGGTCAAAAGGCAGTTCTATTTTTAGTTTTTTAAGGAAACACCATACTGTTTTCCATAGTGGCTGCACCAGCCTGCATTCCTACCAATAGTGCACCAGGGTTCCATTTTCCCCACATCCTTGCCAACACTTGTTGTTTGTTGATTTTTTGATGATTGCCATTCTGACAGGTGTGAGGTGGTATCTTATTGTGGTATTAATTTGCATCTCTTGATGGCTAGTGATGTTGCTCATTCTTTCATATGCCTTTGGGCCCTCTGTATGTCTTTCTCAGAGTTCTCTGTTCAGGTCCTTTGCTCATTTTTTAATTGGGCTGTTTGTCTCCCTACTGTTGAGTCACATAATTTTAAAATATATTTTGGAGATCAGACCCTTGTCTGAGGTATCATTGGCAATTATGTTTTCCCATACAGTTGGTTCCCTTTTAATTTTGTTGATGTTTCCTTTAGCTAAACAGAAACTTTCAGTTTGATATAGTTTCATTTGTTTATTTGTTCTTTTATTTCCTTTGCCCTGGGAGATGTATCAATAAACATATTTCTGTGTAGGATATCTAAAATTTTACTGCCTATATTTTTCTCCAGGGCCTTTATGGTGGCACTGCTTATGTTTAACTCCTTTATCCATCTTGAGTTTATTCTGGTGTGTGGTGTAAGTTGGTGGTCCAGTTTTAGTTTTTTGCAAGTGCCTGTCCAGTTCTCCCAACACCACTTGTTCAAGAGACTGTTTTTACTCCATTTTATGTTCCTTCCCTGTTTATTGAATATAAATTGACCATAGAGTCCTGGGTTTATTTCTGGATTCTCTATTCTGTTCCATTTATCTATATGTCTATTTTTATGCCATTACCAGACTGTTTTGATTACAGTAGCCTTGTAGTATAGTTTGTTGGGTATTGTGATTCCTCCCACCTTTTCTTTTTTCTTAAGATTGCTGTGGCTATTTGTGGGCATTTTTTGCTCCATATGATGTTTTGAAATATTTTTTTCTATCTCTGTGAAGTGTGTCATTGGTAGTTTAATTGGGATTGCATTGAATCTATAGATTGCTTTGGGTAGTATGGGCATTTTAATGATGTTAATTCCTCCCAGCCATGAACATGGTATATGCTTCCATTTATTTGTATCTTCCTTGATTTCTTTCTTCATTGTCCTCTAGTTTTCTGAGTATAGGTCTCTTACCTTCATGGTTAAGTTTCTTCCTAGGTACTTTATTTTTCTTGTTGCTATGGTAAATGGGATTTGTTTTCTAGCTTCTGTCTCTGATGTTGCATTATTGGTATACAAAAATGCCTTTGATATCTGAATATTGACTTTATATCCAGCTATTTTGCTAAATTTGCTTTTTAAGTCAATTAGGTTTTTGGTGGAGTCTAATGGGTTTTGTAGGTACACTACTATGTAATTTGCAAGTAATGACAGTTTGACTTTCTCCTTTCCAATTTGGATACTTTTGATTCCTTTTTCTTTTCTGATAGCTATGGCTAGAACTTCCAAAATGATGTTGAACAGAGGTGGAGTAAGTGGACAGCCTTGTCCTGTTCCTGATATTAGGGGGAAAGCTTTTAGTTTTTGCCCTTTGAGCATAATGTTGGCTTCAGGTTTCTCATAGATGGCCTTTATGATGTTGAGGTATGCTCCCTCTATTCCCATTTTGCTGAGAGTTTTAATCATAAATGGTTGCTGTACTTTATCAAATGCTTTTTCAGCATCTATTGATATAATCATGTTTTTGTCTTTTATTTTGTCGATGTTATGTATTACATTTATTGATTTGTAAAGTTGTACCATCCTTGAATCTTTGGGATGAAACCCATTTGATCCTGTTGTATGATGTTTTTAATGTATTGCTGGATTTAACTGGCCAAAATTTTGTTGAGACTCTTAGCATGTATGTTCATCAGAGATATTAGCCGGTAGTTTTTTTCCTTGTTGTGTCTTGACCTGGTTTTGGGATTAGAATGATATTGGCCTCATAAAAAGATTTTGGATGGCTTCCTTCTTGTTGGATTTTCTGGAATAAGTTGAAAAAGATAGGAGTTATTTCTTTTCTAAATTTGTGATAGAATTCACCTCTGTAGCCATCTGGTCTGGGGCTCTGTGCTTTGGGAGATTTTTTATTACTTCTTCAATTTCATTAGTTGTTATTGGCCTATTTAGGCTTTCTGCTTTTTCTAGATTCAGTTTTGGTAGATTATACATTTCCAGAAATTTATCCTTTTCACGCAGGGTTTTAAATTTCTTGTCATATAGTTGTTGTAGTGATTTATTACAATCCTTTGTATTTCTGAAATATCAGTTGTGATTTCTCCTCTGTTGTTTCTGATTCTGTTTATTTGGGTCCTCTTTCTCTTTTTGTTTATGAGTCTGGTTAAAGGCTTGTCAATTTTGTTTATTTTTTCAAAAAAAGCAGCTCCTGGAATTACTGATTCTTTGAATTGTAGTTTTAGTCTGTAAGTTCTTTAAGATTTCATTTATTATTTTTTAGAGAGAGGGGAAGGAAGACAGGTAGAGAGGGAGAGAAACATGAATGTATGGATGCCTTTCACCTGCCTCCAGCCTCGGACCTGGCTGGAGACCTGGCTTGCAACCTGATTATGTACCCTGCTGGGGAATATTTTCTGTGCCACCTGCCAGGGCTCTCTAACTTATTTAATTATGCTCTGATCTTGATTATTTCCTTCCTTCTACTTGCTCTGGGTTTTGTTTGTTGTTCCTCCTCTAGTTCTTACAGCTTTATGGTTAGGTTGTTTGTATAAGCTTCTTCTATTTGTTTGAGGTAGGTCTGTATTGCTATGAATTTTCCTGTGAGGACTGCCTTTGCTGTGTCCCATAGGTTTTGGGCTATTGTGTATTCATTGTCATTTGTTTCCAGAAACTTTTTCATTTCATCTTTGATCTCATTATTTACCCATTCCTTACTTAAAAGCATGTTACCCTGTCTCCATGAGTTACAGTATTTTTGTTTTTTTCCTTTGAGGTTGGTTTCTAGTTTCAATCCATTATGATCTGAGAAGATGCTTGGTATGATTTCAATTTTCCTATATTTGTGGAGGCTTGTCTTGTGACCTACCAGGTGGTCTATCTTAGAGAATGTTTCATGTGCATTGGAAAAGAATGTGTATTTTGCTTCTTTGGTGTGAAAGGTTCTGTATATATCAGTTAGGTTCATTTCCTCTAGAGTGTTGTTCAATGCCACAATATCCTTGGTGTTTTTTTTGTTTGGAAGATCTGTCCATTGTTGATAATGGGGTATGAAAATCCCCTACTATGAGTGTGTTGCTGTCTATATCCTTCTTGAAGTCCTCCAAGATTTTCCTTATATATTTGGAAGCTCTGATGTTGGGTGCACATATGTTTACCAGAGTTCTATCTTCTTGATGGATTGTTCCCTTAAGTATAATGAAATGTCCTTCTCTGTCTCTTTTTATGGTGTTCATCATAAAATCTATTTTGTCTGAAATAAGTATTGGTACGCCAGCCTTTTTTTCATGTCTGTTTGCTTGATGTGTATTTTCCCATCCCTTCACTTTCAATCTGTGTCAATCCTTTGTTCTGAAGTGGGTCTCTTGAAGACAGCATATATGTGGGTCATGTTTTCTTATCCATCCAGCTACCCTATGTCTTTTGATTGGTGCATTTTATCCATTTACATTTAAGATTATTATTGATTGATACTTATTTATTGCCATTTTCCCACTTTGTACCTGTATTCCTCTCTATCTCTCTCTGTTTCTTCAATTTTTAAAAAATTGAAGCATTTCTTGCAATGCTGATTTGGTAGAGATGTAGTCTTTTAGTCTTGTTTTGTCTGGGAAACTTCTTATATCCCTTTCCATTTTTAATGAGCCCTTTGCTGGGTAGAATATTCTTGGTTACAGGCCTTTCTTCTCCATTACTTGGAATATTTTTTCCGTTCCCTTCTGGTTTGTATTGTTTCTGTTGAGTAATCATTTAAAAACCTTATCGGAGCCCCCTTATATGTTATTTGCTATTTCTCTCTTGATGCTTTTTGGATTCTCTCTTTGTCTTTTAAATTTTCCATTTCCATTATAATGTGTCTTGGAGTGGATCTGTTTGAATTCATCCTCATTCGGACCCTCTGTGATTCCTGAACTTGAGTAATATTTTCACTCATTATGTTAGGGAATTTTTCTGTCATGACTTTTTTGAACAGGTTTTCCATTCCTTGTTTTTGTTCTCCTTCTGGTATCCTTATGATATGGCTATTATTGCATTTCATGTTTTCCTGCAGCTCTCTTAAAACCTCTTCATTCTTGGTCAGCCTTTTTCACTTTGTTGCACTGTCTTGGAATATTTTTCTACGTTGTCCTCCAACTCTGATCTGATCCTGTGCTTCTTCTAGCCTGCTGGTGATCCCTTCTACTGTATTCTTCAATTCAGAAATTATATTCTTCATTTATTCCTGGCTCTTACTGATGGTTTCTATGTCCCTTTTAATGCTGGTGTAGTTCTCAGTAATTCCCTGTATCTTCCATGGAGTTCTTTGTAGTTTCCCTGGAGTTGTTTATAGTTTTCTTTGAGCTGGCTGAGGTCATTGAGCTTCTCTATCATCATTGTTTTGTATTCCATATCTGATAGTTTGCTATCAGACTAAATGAAATCACTAGTTCACTAAATGAAATAGTGTTTCATTTAGTGATCTTTCTAGGGATTCCTCCTTTCCTTTTGGTGATGGACTATTCCTTTTTCTCTCTATTTTTATATTTCATTATAATCCAATCCGACTGATCAACTGCCAGGCTAAGTAACTGCTAGGCTGGAAGGATTGATTTAGTTGTAATCCTATCCATCTCTGATCCACTGCGAGGCTCAGATTCAACTTGGGGACACAGACCAATTCAGTTATAAATCAATAAATCAGCTACTAAATTCAGTGCCTGCTGCGCTAGACAGAAAGGTTCAATTGTAATCCGATGGATCAGCCACCAGCTCAGGTGGAGCTTGGTGGAACAGATTCCGATGTAAATCAATGAATCTGTGATCAGCCTCCAGGCTCATGCATCACTGGGCTAGGCAGCAAGATCCAATTGTAATCCAATGAATCTGTGATTAGCTACCAGGGTCAGGTGGAGCTGGGCTCAATTGAAAGCTTATATTGTAAACCAATGGATCTGTGATCAGTTGCCAGGTTCAGGGGCCACTGGGCTGGACTGAAAGATTCAGTTTTAATCCAATGAGTTTGTGATCAGCTGCCAGGCCCAGGGGATAATTGGGAGGGATAAACCAACTCAGTTGTAAACCAATGAATCCATGATCAGCCACCAGGCTCAGTTGCCACTGTGTGCAGCTGACTGACTGACCCAGCTGTAAGTCAGAGATTTTGTAATCAGCTGCCAGGCCCAGGCACTGCTGGGCAAGAGGTATCTCTTCAGTTGCCAACTATTGTATTCATTCTCAGACAGGGCAGGGCAGGAGAGGTTTATATAGATGTAAGTCAAAGAATTGTGATCAGGTGCCAGGCTCAGGCACTGCTGGGCAGGACAGGTTGCTTCCAATGGACGGGGCTATGAGGACCTCTTCTAAGGAAGCTGCTTGGAGCAGTTCAGTCTGCCAGAGATTTGGGCAATGAGTCAGCACCTAGATCTTCACAGATGCTTCCCCACTTCTCTTCTCCAAGCCACCACCACAAACTCTCCCCACGTGTCTCCATTTCTCTCTGCTCTCCCTTCACCGGATCCCAGGGCAGGTGGGTGCCAATGTAATTTTGTTGTGCTGACCCTAGTAGTTCTCTGTCTCCAGAGCTCTCTCAGGCTAGTAAATCCCATCTTCTCAGCTGAATGCTGCTCTGCTCTCCACTGTGTTGCTGGAGGCTGGGAAACTCAACTGGGGTACCAGAACCCACCCTTTTCAGGTGGAACCCCATTTCCATCCCGTCCGCTGCTGCCTCAGGTGGAGGCTCAGCTAGCCCTCTTGCATTCCTACCAGTCAGGTTGTGATGAAGTGTCCTCTTCTGTTCTGTCCGTGGTTGTAGGACTTCTTTATAGCTGGTGTTTTGTTGGTAATTCCAGCTAACTAATTCTCCAAAAAAGTAATTTCAGATGTGACCTGGGAGGAGATTGGTGTAGCTACACTTACTTCTCTGCCATCTTGCCAGAACTAAAATTTTCATTCTTTTTAAGGCTGATGTATATATCACATTTTGTTTATTTGCTTGGGTTGCTTTCAACTCTTGGCTATCAAGAATAATGCTGTTATTTATATGAGTCTGCAAATATCTATTGTAGATCCTGCTTTCAGTCATTCTGGATAGATACCGTGAAGGTTATATGTTGTGGATAGATTCCTGCATTATATGTTAATTCTATTCTTAATTTTTTGAGGAACCCCCAAACTGTTTTCCTGAATATACCATTTTACACCACCACCAATAAAGCCCAGGGCTCCAATTTCTCTACATTCTTGCTAACACTAGTTATTTTATAAGCATTTAAAATAACCATCTTAATAGGTATGAGGAGATATCTCATTGTGCTTTTAATTTGCATTTCTCTCATGATTAGTGATGTCAAACATCTTTTCATGTGCTTTTTGGCTGCTTGTGTATTTTTTTCTTTGATCATTTTTTAATTTGGTAAGTTGTACATGTTACATTTTGTTCTTTGCCCATTTAAAAAATCAAGTTATATTTTTTTAAATTCTTGAGTTGTTGGATATTTTAATCTTTATATTAGCCATATATATACATATGTATACACACACACACACACGCACACACACACACACACATATATATATGTATATACTCATGTATATGATATACAAATAATTTCTCCAATTTTGTAGGTTGCCTTCTCTGTTGATTGTGTTTTGATGAACAGCTTTATTTTTGATATAGTCCAATTTGTCTATTTTTACTTTTGTAACCTGTGGTTTGGTATCATATCCAGGAAGATCCTTGCCAAATGGCAGGCCATGAAGTTTCCTTCCCATGTTTTGTTCTTAGAGCTTTATAGTTTTATATTTTACATTTAGGTTTTTGATGAATTTTGAATTAATTTTTGAATATATGTAAGGAAGGGTCCAACTTTTGCATGCAGAAATTCAGTTTTCCTAGCACCATTTGTTGAAAAGGCTGTCTTTTCTTCCAATGAACAGTTTTGATGTCTTTTAGATTAGTTGGCCATATGTATGAGTGTTGATTTCTCTGCTCTCTATTGTATTCCATTGGTCTGTGTCATTACCCATGTATCAGTTTGTAGCATCACTTATTGATCACCTTGAAAATGTTGATTCATAATTATATAAGCTATTGGCATATTTTAAATTTTTTGCATTAACTCTTCAAAACCCAGTATGTACTTTAAATAGGTGTAAAAGTATGTATGTGTGTAAATGTATTTTTGCATGTGTTTGGTAATATTGCAATTCATATTACTTCAAAGTAATTCTTTTTCTTTAATTTTATTTCATTGTTGTTGTACTACATTTATCCTGTTTTTCCCTCACTGCTCTCCCCTGCCCCACCCTTCCCATTCCCCCTCCCACAGTCAACCCCACATGTTGTTCATGTTCATGGGTCATCCATGCTAGTTCCTTGACTAAACTGTTCCCCTTCTTTGCTCTTCTCCCCTTCTCCCTCCCCCTCCCCTCGGCACCCTGAAAGTCTCCTTGTATTCATGTTTCTGGTTCTGTTTTGCTTGTTTGTTCATTTTGTTCATTAATCACCTGTATTGGATGAAATCATATAGTATTTGTCTTTCACAGAAAGAAAGAAGGAACTTTCACCCCCTGCAACAATAGGGATGGAAGTGGAGAGCACCATGCCCAGTGAAACAGCCAATGAACACATAAATTTTAATATTAAATAAGAATAAAGTATTTTATATTTTATTTGATTTCTTAAACATTTGATTTTAAGTGGGAAGTCAAATGAACTGGAACGGTAACAATCACACAAGACAGTTACACTTAAGGGTGCCAAGTACTTCCACAAACATTTACAAACTGTTCCTCATAATAAAAGAGTAATTCTTTAAACAAATAATAATAGTAATATAAAGAATTAAAGTAGTTGACAGTAACAGCCCAAAGACAACAGTCATATAAATTGAGTGTACTAAGGTCCCTTCTGTTAGATAAAAGTTCCAATTTTCACTAATAATGATTCAAAAATGTATAACATATATGCAAACTATTTTTTCTTTTTTTAATTTTAATTTTATTGTTCTTGTATTATATCCATTCCCTTTTCACTCTCCTCTGTCCTCTTTCCCACCCACCCATTCCCTCACAAAGTCAATCCCACATGTTGTCCATGTCGATGGTTCTTCCATACTAGTTCTTGTCTAAACATCTCCCCTTCCTTGCCTCTTCCTCCCCATTCCCCACAACCTCCTTCCTCCTGCCCACTGAAGGCCTATGCACTGTATTCATATATCTGGTTCTGTTTTGCTTGTTGTTTGTTTTGTTCATTATTGTCCTGTAATGGGTAAGACCATAGGGTATTTGTCCTTCACTGACTGGCTTATTTCACAAAGCATCATACTTTCTAGTTCCATCCATGTTGTTGCAAAGGTTAGGAGTTCCTTCTTTCTTTCTGCTGTGTAGTATTCCATTGTGTAAATGTACCAAAGTTTTTGGGTCCATTCATCCACAGATGGGCACTTAGGTTGTTTCCAGCACTTGGCTATTGTAAATAGTGCTGCTATGAACATAGGTGTACATAGGTTCTTATGAATTGGTGTTTCAGGGTTCTTCAGGTATAGTCCTAGTAGCAGAATTGCTGGATCAAAAGGCAGTTCCAGTTTTAGTTTTTGAAGGAAACTCCATACTGTTTTCCATAGTGGCTAGATCAGTCTACATTCCTACCAAGAGTGTACCAGGGTTCCCTTTTCCCCACATCCTCGCAAAGACTTGTTGTTTGTTGATTTGTTGATGGTTGCCATTTTGACAGGGGTGAGGTGGTATCTTATTGTGGTTTTAATTAGCATCTCTCTAATGGCTAGTGATGTTAAGCATTCTTTCATATGCCCCTGGGCCCTTTGTATGTCTTCCTCAGTGAATTGTCTGTTCAGGTTTTTTGCCCATTTTTCATTTGGGCTATCTGCCTCCCTGTTGTTGAGTTGCAATAGTTCTTTATATATTTTGGAGGTCAAACCCTTGGCAATTATGTTTTCCCATACAGTTGGTTCCCTTTGAATTTTGCTGGTGTTTTCTTTAGCTGAACATAAACTTTTCAATTTGATATAGTCCCATTTGTTGATCCATTTTTTTATTTCCTTTGTCCTTGGTGAAGTATCAGTAAACATATTTCAGTGTAGGATATCAAAAAGTTTACTGCCTATATTTTTCTCCAGGACCTTTATGGTGACATTGCTTATGTTTATCTAAATCCTTTACCCATCTTGAGGTTATTCTGGTGTATGATGTCAGTTGGTGGTCTAGTTTTATGTTTTTGCATGTTGCTGTCCAGTTCTCCCAACACCACTTGTTGAAGAGATTGTTTTTACTCCATTTTATGTTCCTTCCCCCTTTGTCAAATGTTAATTGACCATAGAGTCCTGGGCTTATTTCTGGGCTCTGTATTCTGTTCCATTGATCTATATGTCTATTCTTATGCCAGTACCAGACTGTTTTCATGACAGTAGCCTTGTAGTATTGTTTGATGTCCAGTATTGTGATTCCTCCTACCTTGTTCTTTTTTCTCAAGATTGCTGTGGCTATTTGTGGGTGTTTTTGGTATCATATAAATTTTGAAGTATTTTTTCTATTTCTGTGAAGTCTGTCATTGGTATTTTAATTGGGATTGCATTGAATCTATAGATTGCTGTGGGTAGTATGGGCATTTTAATGATGTTAATTCTTCCCATCCATGAACATGGTAAATACTTCCATTTATTTGTATCCTCCTTAATTTCTTTCTTTAATATTCTGTAGTTTTCTGAGTACAGGTCTTTTACCTCCTTAGTTAAGTTTATTCCTAGGTACTTTATTTTTCTTGTTGCTATGGTAAATGGGATTTGTTTTCTCACTTCTATTTCTGATGTTTCATTATTGGTATACAAAAATGCTTTTGATTTCTGGATATTGACTTTATATCCAGCTATTTTGCTAAATTTGCTTATTAGGTCAAGTAAGTTCTTGGTAGAGCCTATCAGGTTTTGTATGTACACTATCATATCATCTGCAAATAGTATAAGTTTGACTTCCTCCTTTCCAATTTGGATACCTTTGATTCCTTTTTCTTCTCTGATGACTATGGCTAGAACTTCCAAAACCATGTTGAACAGAAGTGGAGAAAGTGGACAATCTTGTCTCATTCCTGATCTTAGGGGAAAAGCTATTAGTTTTTGTCCATTAAGTATGATGTTAGCTTCAGGTTTCTCATATGTGGCCTTTATGATGTTGAGGTATGCTCCCTCTATTCCCATTTTGCTGTGTTTTTATCAAAAGTGGTTTCTGTACTTTATCAAATACTTTTTTAGCATCTATTGATGTGATCATATGGTTTTTGTCTTTCAATTTGTTGACATAGTATGTTACATTTATTGATTTATGAATGTTGTACCATCCTTGCATCCCTGGGATGGAACCCACTTGATCATGGTGTATGATCTTTGTAATGTACTGCTGAATCCAATTGGCCAATATTTTGTTGAGAATCATAGCTTCTATATTCATCAGATATATTGGCCTATAGTTTTCCTTCTTACTTGTGTCTTAACCTGGCTTTGGGATTAGAATAATATTGGCCTCATAGAAAGAGTTTGGGAATCTTCCTTCTTCCTGTATTTTTTGGTATAGGTTGAGAAGGATAGGAGTTAGTTCTTCCTTAAATGTTTGGTGAAATTCACCTGTATATCCATCCAGTCCAGGGCTCTTGTGTTTTGGGAGATTTTTTATTACTTCTTCAATTTCACTAGTTGTTATTGGCCTATTCAGGCTTTCTGCTTCTTCTGGATTCAGTTTTGGTAGACTATATATTTCCAGAAATGTGTCCATTTCACCCAGGTTGTCATATTTCTTGTCATATAGTTGTTTATAGTAATTTCTTACAATTT
The DNA here is from genome assembly GCA_004026585.1 of Noctilio leporinus. Taxonomy (NCBI): domain Eukaryota; kingdom Metazoa; phylum Chordata; class Mammalia; order Chiroptera; family Noctilionidae; genus Noctilio; species Noctilio leporinus. The sequence continues at coordinate 12,277 of PVIW01007737.1, read as the reverse complement.
TTTGTATTTCTGAAGTATCAGTTGTGATTTCTCCTCTGTCAGTTCTGATTCTGTTTATTTATGTCCTCTCTCTTTTTCTTGATGATTATGGATAAAGGCTTGCCAATTTTGTTTATTTTTTCAAAGAACCAGCTGCTGTACTTGTTGATTTTTCAAATCTCTGAGTTATTTAGTTCTGCTCTGATCTTGATGATTTCCTTCCTTCTACTTGCTCTGGGTTTTGTTTGTTGTTGTTCCTCTAGTTCTTGGAGGTTTATGGTTAGGTTATTTTTATAAACTTCTTGTGACCTTTTGAGGTAGGCCTGTAGAGCTATAAATTTCCCTCTGAGGACTGCCTTTGCTGTGTTCCATAGGTTTTGGGCTGTTGTGTGTTCCTTGTTTTTTTTTTTTTTTTCCAGGAACTTTTCAATTTCATCTCTGATCTCATTATTAACCCATTCATTACTTAAAAGCATGTTATTCAGTCTCCATGAGTTAGAGTATTTTTATTTTTTCCCCTTGAGATTGGTTCCTAGTTTCAGGCCATTGTGATCTGAGAAGATGCTTGGTATGATTTCACTTTTCCTGTATTTGTGGAGACTTGCCTTGTGATCCACTATGTGGTCTATCTTAGAGAATGTTCTATGTGCATTTGAAAAGAATGTGATTTTTTCTTCTTTGGGGTAAAAGATTCTGTATATATCAGTTGCATACTATTTTTAAAAATTAAGTCCCCCCCACAATTAGGGGTGGCATTTAAAAACAATTTTTTGGAGGAGGGGAAGGGATCTTTTAAATGTGTCAATCAAAGGTCATGCGTATTTATTTTTTATGTTATAATAGCTAATTTTTAATTCAGATGCCACACATCATCCTATTGGGACCTGCCACACACTTGCTAGTGATTTCTCAAATGAAGCTCCACCGTTTACTATGTATGTGAATTTGGGAAATCTACTGAAAAATCCCAAACTCTGGTTGCCTTAATTATAGGGGATATAATAGTATGTTTCTTATATGGTTATAATCTAATGCATTAAAAAAGCATAGCAGATTGTCTACTTTATATTAAACTGTAGTTTTAAAAATCAGCAATTATTACTACTATCGTTATTGTAAGCTGACTCTTCTACACACGGTGGAAAAGCCCTGTTGCTGGCTGGTGAGGTAATTGAACCTGTGATGTTTGCAGTTGAAACAGCCTAGGCTTTGCAGGCTTTGCAGTTTGTGGTTCAAAGTGCAACAGAGATTTGCAGCTAAAATAACACAGTTTGCATACCTCAGTTAGCTCCCATACCAGACATAGGGGTATAAAAGCCCCAACAGAGTGCAGCTTTCAGCATGATCTCTGGTAGCTCCAACTTGGACTCTGGGGTGAGCAGTTCCATTTCTCCTTACCTTTCCCCCTTGCCACCTAATAAAACCTTGCTTATCTGTCAAAAAAGAAAGAAAGAAATAAAATGTTGATTCATTGAGTTTTCACATTTTCTAAACATTGGCATGTTTCATTTATAATATTAAAAAATGACATTCATTAGTATTACTGCCAAACTAATAAAAAAATCTTTAAGTACTAGTAATTCTAATTTTTACTAGATAGTGCAAATTCCAAGACTGATACTTATTTTTCTTGTAGTGACAGACTCACTGCTTTTATTTCAAAATAATTTGTCAAGTACCCAAATCTGAATAACCAGTTAAATAATCAAACAACTTTGCATAATTAATTATTTCTTCCATTTAAAAACATTTTAAAAATTATCTGCAATTATACTTTGCTAGTCCCCCCCCCGCCCCCCGCATTCTACTAACTACTCACTTGTTACCTTTATTAGCTGTTATTTCTGTATTCTAATGGTTGGGCACAAAAGTCTTTGTCCTAGATCCTCCATGTGTCAAGATTTACCTTCTACCTGGGTGATCTCATCCCATTTTATGGTTTTAAATGCCATCTATAAGCCAATTCTTCCTTTCTTTCTTGCCCTTCCCCTTCTTTCCTTCCTTCCTTCTTCCCTTCCTCCCTCCCTCCCTCCCTTCCTTTCTTCCTTCCTTCCTTCCTTTTTTCTTTTTCCTCTTTCCTTCTATTAATCATTTCCATCCTTCCAATAAACCCTAACTATGTATGAGTTAGATCTACTTGGGAACTATGTAGGTAGGTGTCCGCCATTAAATGTGACCCCAACAGAATTCTTGATTTCATTCCCTTGACCTGTAATTTCTCCCTAATCTCAGTAAATAACCACTGTTCTAGTACAAAGTTAAAGACATCTTTTATATTTTCCCTTGCATTTCATATCCAATCTACCAACATTCAAAATACACGTAGACCCCATCTACAGCTCATTGCTTCCACAGACCTCATCCTTGATCAAGACATCCTCATAGAAGCAAGAGCATTAGATACCTAGTATTAATTCCTTTTTAGAGGCTTTGAAACATACATTTCCAAATATACTTTAATTCATGATTCTTAGTGTGATGCCATCAGTTTGTAAGAAGATCTTTATAAGAAAGAATCCTATGAAGTCAAAGGTGTTTATGGTAAAGAAATTATTATATCACATGGTATATTCTCCTTGAATAATCCAAGGAAAACTTTCTATTCAGTCTAGTAGAGTCATTTGCATATTGGCTGGGATTTTTAGATTATAAGTGAATAATAACATAATTTGTCATTTAAAACTAACATGCTTTAGGGAGTAAAAGAGAACCCTTTTTATCTTTATACTGGGACTGTCATATGAAAACCAGGGTATGTAATCACCTTAGCTATAGTAAAAGAAACAAACTCTGGCTGGATTAATTAAAAAGAGGGGACTTTGATGAAAAGATCTTGATATCTTATGGACACTAAGAAGCAGAATGCAGCTAGGTCTCAGCAAAGGACTGTCACCAAAAGGTACTCTTACCACCCTTGTCTCCTTTCAGGTGAGTCTGCTTCTTTTTCTGCTGACTGGCTCTTCCTTTTGCTTGGTCAATATGGTGGATGATACTCATGGTTTGGCTCCATAGAAGAGACTAGATTAGGCTAAACTAGAATAACAGATTTTTTTAGGATTCCTTTATTTTATAATTTCCTATTTGTTATATTCATTAATTATAATATTAAGCAAAACTGGATATTTTGATAACACATATTAGAAAATTAAAATTAGAGATGGAAGTTGTTTAACTTCAGTATACCATTTTGCTTTTTGTTTTGATTGCACAGAATTTAGAAAGTTATGATTTACATAAAAAGTACTAAATATCTCAATCACTGCTCATGATTTTCATCATAATTGTTAGACAACTCACACCTAAAAACTATAACATCATCACACCTGTCACCACTCACATCTGCTATAGTAGGTGTCCCCAACTCCCAGGCCTCCTGACCCTCTCTCCTTGCTTGAGCTCTGCCCCCCATCCTTCTTTCCCCTGTATCTGTGGTAAAACTATTCCCTGTGCCAAAAAAGTTGGGGACTGCTGTGCTACAGCACAGTCTGGTACCTCAGTAATATTGTCTAGTTGGCATATGCACTTGAGCTTTACCTGTCACCTCAGAGCACTACACACATGAAGTGAAAGACCTTTATATAATTCAATGCTGAGCTTCACTTTTCCCAGTCAATGACACATTTAGGCATTGTCAAATAGGCATAGGAACAACATAGGGTTTATGTTGAGGATTGCACAAAAAAGAGTTATTTGTCAACATAAAGTAGGAAGGCTGTTAAGGTCTTTCACTGGAGCATTTCAAATTCCTGAGAGAGAATTTCTGGTTAACCAAAGGACCAGGAATTTACCCTTGGCTAAAGGGCTAGAGTTACATAGAACTTCCATAGATATTTGGGAGAGAAGTGGTTAACAAAGGAACAAGTGTCAATTATTCAAGGAAGTGAAAAATGAGTCAGGAGAATAGTAAGGGGAGAAAGTTTCAAGGAAACAAGTAATAATACAGAATGCTTTATGTAGGTCAGGTCAACTAATTTATCCACTAATTCAATAAAAATTGCTTAATCACTTATTCAATGCCAGACATTATTCTAGGCACTGTCCTAAAATCAGACCAATGTTTCTACTTCCAAGGAGCTTATTTTTAGTCAAAGGAAACTAACGCTAAATAAATGAATATATACAATATAATATATAACAAGTATAATACATACTATAATATAACTTTAAATATAAATAATTCCAGCTATTGATAAAGGCTGGAGTAGGGGACATGCACTGGGGAGGCTTCCTTGGGGATCTGACATTTAAAGGTAGAATTTTCCAGGCAGGGGAAGTGATGTGCAAAAGCTCTAAGACAGAAATGGATGTAGGTGTTTGAAGAATGGCATGAAGACCAGTGTGGCTGCAGTGGAATGAGTGGAGGAAAATTAATCTGGAGAAATGTAGGAGTTAGATTACAAGAGTTTACAGGATCTCATAAACCCCAAGAACTTGGGGTTTTATTCTTATTGAGATTTTGAGCACAAAAAGTGCTGTAATTTGATATATTAGTTTTTGATGTTACATATCAAATAACCACATTTACTATCGCAGTTTCTATAGGTAGGAGTCTAGATACCACTTAGTTGGATCCTCTGCACAGGTTGTGACATGACTGGAATCAAGATGTTGATTGTGCTGTATTCTCATATCGGGGCTCAACTGAGGAAGTAACTGCTTTTATGTTCCCTCATGTTGTTTGCAGAATGTATTTCCTTGTGCCTATAGGATTCACGATGACTTGCTTCTTCCAAGTTAACAAGAAGAGCAAGACAGTAGAGAGGGTCTACTATCAAGACAATCATGTTAACATAATATAGCCATGACATTTCATGATATTTGTCATATTTTATAGGTTGGAAGGTTAACTTAGAAATATGGCTTGACAAAAGAATGCAGTTATTTTAATTTAAAATAAAAATGTGATGTATAAGTCCTTTCAAAGTGAGAGACAACAAACATTTACTTGGGATCAATAAGAATAGCAATTGTATGTCCTTCTTGAAGAAGTGTTTGTTGAAGTCCTTTGGCCATTTTTTAAAATTTGGGTTTTCTCTCTTCTTTGTGTTGCATCGTATAAGTTACATATATATTTTGAGGATCAAACCTTTGTCCATGGTATCTCTGGCAAATATGTTTTCCTATATGGATGTTTCTCTTTTAATTTTGCTGATGTTTTCTTTAGCTGAGCAGAAACATTTTAATTTGATGTAGTCCCATTTGTGTATTTGTTCCTTTATTCACTTGCCCTAGGAGAAATATTGGTAAAAATATTGCTGTGTGGGATATCTGAAATTTTACTGTCTATGTTTTCCTCTAGGACTTTTATGGTGGCATGGCTTATGTTTAAGTCCTTTATCCATCTTGAGTTTATTCTGGTGTATGGTGTAAGTATGTTTATTTTGAGTCCGATTTATGCTCCTTCCCCCTTTGTCAAATATTAGTTGACCATAGAGACCGAGTTTATGCCTGGGCTCTCTATTCTGTTCCATTGACCTATATGTCTATTTTTATGCCAGTACCAGACTGTTTTGACTACAATGACTTTAATTTGAGGTCATATTTGGCTCCATATAAATTTTTTTTAAAGAGTTTATTCATTATTATTTTCAGAGAGAGGGGAATGGAGAGAGGCAGAGAGGGAGAGAGACATCAGTGGATGGTTGCCTTTCACCTTCCTCCAGCTATGGACCTGTCTGGAGACCTGGTTTGCAACCTGATTATGTGCCCTGGCTGGGAATTGAACCAGCAACTTTTGGGTTCACAGGCCAGCATCTTATCCACTGTGCCACCAGTCAGGACCATATATGTTTTTGAAGTATGTCTTCTAGATCTGTGAAATATGTCATTGGTATTTTAATTGGAATTGCATTGAATCTATAAATTGCTTTGGGTAGTATGGACATTTTAATGATGTTAATTCTTCCCATTCAAGTAGGACATACAAAGGGCTCACAGGCATATGAAAGAATACTCAACATCATTAGCCATCAGCGAGATGCAAACTAAAACCACAATGAAATACCACCTTACATCTATCAGAATGGCCATCATTAACAAATCAACAAACAACAAGGTGAGGATGTGGAGAAAAGGGAACCCTAGTACTCTGTTGGTGGGAACACAGATTGGTGCAGCCACTATGAATAACAGTATGGAATTTCTTCAAAAAACTAAAAATGGAACTGCCTTTTGACCCAGCAGTTCTATTGCTAGGACTACCAGAAAAACCCTGAAACATCAATTTAGAAGAACCTATGCATCTCTTAGCAGCACTATTCACAATAGTCAAGTGCTGGAAACAGCCTAAGTGCCCATCAGTGGATGAGTGGATTAAAAACAAAACTTGTACATTTACATACTGAAATTCTACACAGCAGATAGAAAACAAGAACTCCTACCTTTTGTGATAGCATGGTTGGAACTGGAGCGTATTGTGCTTAGTGTAATAAGCCAGGAGGCAAAAGACAAATGCCATATGACCTCATCGAATAAAGAAAAGTAATGAAAAAAACAAACAGAAGTCAGATAGAACTGGAGAAATGGAAACAGGGAGCAGAAGGACAGTGACCAGAGGAGTGGGGTTGGGAAAGTAGAGGAAAGGTTTCATCAAGGAACTAGTATGAATGACCCATGGACATGGACAATGAGGTGGGGATCGTGGGAGAGGGTATGGGATGGGTGGGGCAGGGGAGAGAGATGGGGGCAAAATGAAACAATTATAATACAACAACAACAAATTAATTTTAAAAAGAATAGCAATTGTAGATTTACTGAGCCAGGCAGAAACCTGAATAATGTTTTGATTACAAGGCAAAGGCAAGGGGTATTTTTGAGAAAGAGAAGAGAAACAATGACCTCAGTAGCAGAAATAAATTTCTACTGGTGCAGATAACATAACATAGTGACATTAATTCTAAACAATGTTTTAAATATTCAGTTTGGTAATCATCAGTTTAGTCAGAATCACTACTTTGTTGTTATCCTTGCCAACAGCTCTTCATAACACAAAGTTTCTTTAAACCCAATCCAAAGGTTATTTTGCTAAAGATTTGAGGTAGAAGATGTGCAAGGCTGGGAATCGAACCAGCGACTTTTGGGTTTGCAGGCTGGCACATATCCTCTGAGCTACCAGCCGGGCCTCTTCTTCCTCTTCCTCTTCCTCTTCCTCTTCCTCTTCCTCCTCTTCCTCCTCCTCCTCTTCTTCCTCCTCCTCCTCTTCCTCTTCCTCCTCCTTCTCCTCCTCTTCCTCTTCCTCCTCCTCCTCCTCCTCTTCTTCCTCCTCTTCCTCCTCTTCCTCCTCCTCTTCCTCCTCTTCCTCCTCCTCTTCCTCCTTCTTCTTCTTCCTTCTTCTTTCTTCTTCTTTCTTCCTTCTTCCTCCTTTTTCTCCTCCTTCTTCTCTTCTTTCTTATTTCTTTTCCTCCTCCTTCCCCTCCTTTTCCTCTCCTCCTCCTCCTCTTCCTCCTCCTCCTTCTTCTCTTCCTTCTTCTTCTTCTTCTTCTTCTTCTTCTTCTACTTCTTCTTCTTCTGTTTCAATAACATTTCTTGTAATACTGGTTTGGTGGTAATGAACCCTTTTAGGTTTGTTTTTCATCTTTGGCCTTTTAATTATTTTGTCTTGGTGTGGGCCTCTTTGGGTTCATTTTGTTTAGAGCTTTCTGTGCTTCTTGGACATACCTGTCTCTTCCTTCATCAATTTGGGAATGTTCCAGTCATTATTTCTCCAAGTAGGTTATCAATACCTTACTCTCTCTCTTCTCCTTCTGATACTCCCATGATGCATATGTTTTTGCACTTCATATTATCCCAGAGGTTCCAGGATGTTAAAATATTATTTTCTTTTTGTTCCTCTGATTGGAAATTTTCTGCTACCTTGCCTTCCAAAGAGCTGATTTGATCCTCTGTTTTATCTAATCTATTGTTGGTGCTTCTAATGTATTTTTTAATTTCAGTTTTTGTATTATCATTTCTGGCTGATTCTTTTCATGGTTTCTATGTCCTATTTTATTCTGTTGCAATTCTAACTGAGTTCCTTGAGCATTTTTATAGTTATTGTTTTTAGCTTTGTCTCTGGTAGTTTGCTTGCTACCATTTCATTTAAATCTTTTTATGGAGCTTTCTTCTTTTCTTTGGACATATTTCATGTTTGTTTGTTTGTTTGTTTGTTTTTTGTCTCCCCATTTTGGATATCTCTCTGTGTTCATATTTATGTATTGGGTAGGTCTACTCTGTCTTCCAGCCTTGGTATGGTATCCTGTGGTGCCTTGTGGCACAGTGTCCTTGATTACCTGTGGCAAGTGTTCCAGGACCACTTGTGTGGGTTATGTGTGCTTTCCTATTATAATTGAGCCTTGATTGCTGATAGCATATGTGTGGATGGATTTCACCATCAGGTTGGCTGGCTGTAAGGAATGACCACAACTATAATTTATATGCTGCTATGTAGAAATTTTCCCCAGCAGGACTGCTGTCTACTGAGACGTCCCTTTGGGTGTCCCAATTGTGAAAACTTTTGGATGGTGTTCTGTCATGGTCTGAAGCCAATTCCAGGTATGTTTGGTTTGGTGCTTTTTGGGAGGGATTCTGATGCAGGTAAATTTCAGAGGCTGCCTGTGCTGGATTCTGGGCCACCTGTTGGGAGCTACAAAGTCATCCATAGTTGGTGGCTACCTGTGCTGAGCCTGGAAGCATGTGGGAAGGGCCAAGTTATGAACTGAAGATGGCTGCCACCAGTACCAGGCATAGGTCAGGTCAGCAAAAGTCCCAGGCACCCTGACACTTGCTGTTGCCTGTTGGCTATCTTTTAGGCTCAGCCACTGGAATAGGCTTTTGTGATACACAAGACTTGTGAGGCGGGAAGTCACTAGGTAGGGGAGAATTGTGTCCACCCAGTTAATGGAGATTCAAACTCGATGTCAAAGCTAGGCTGGCTTTGGAGCCACTCAGCAAAAGTTTCAGGGTACACTGAGGCCAGCTGCCACCCACCACCCTTCTGGGGACTGCAGACTTATGCAGTAATATGTAGTTTCAGGGAGTCATCTGGATTGAGCTAGTAGAGTTCACCAGGCTACAGCAGATTCAGATTTTGACATGTGAAATGAGAGCTTAACCCAGGTGGCAGCAGCCAGTCACAGAGAAAGACAGCCCTGTATTGAAGCTGTATTGAAGCCAGATAACTCAGTCTCTCTCCATGAGTCCCTGACAAATTCCAAGCCTGACCAGAACTCTTAAAGAGTCCTTCAAAAACATTGCAACATGTGCCCAGCCTGGCCATCCATGACAGCCTCCATCTCCTTGCAAGTTGAATAGGGCCGGGGACTCAGGGTGTCAACAGGGTGGAGCTAGTATATAGTTCACCAGGTTACTGCCCTGTGGGTGGCAGGACTCAACACAAGAACAATGGCATTGGTGATGCATGCAATAAAATGGCCTTCATCCTAAAGCCACACAACTCAGTCTTTTCCTGTGTATCTCTAGCTCACCTGAGCCCAACTGGAATTCCTCAAGAGTTTCTCAAAAAAGACTGCAATGCAGGCACAGGCTGATCATAGCTGACAGGGCCTTGCACCTTGCATGGGCTTGTTTTAAAATAAAGCCTCAGGGAGTCATCAGGGTGGAGCTAATGTATCTCTTCAGGAGCTACTTGCTGCCCTGTGGGGAGAGCGCTAGACCTAGGAAAGATGGCAGCCCTGAACTGTGTGGTAGGTGGACTCAGCACAGGGGCATCGGAAGCTGTCCCTCCAGCCCTTGCCGCAAAGACACATAACTCAATTTCTCGCTGTGTGACTCAGGCACCCCCTGTACTCCCACCTCTCCTTGAGAGCCCAAGGTGAGCTCCTGTTAACAAGAATTCATGTGTTGTCTTTTTAAGAGAATGCCTGGATTTCCAGCAGCCTCTGTCTCACCTGGGTGGATAAAATCCCCACTGATTTTCACTGCCAAATGTCACGTGCATTTCTCTTTCTGGCATTGTAGGTCTGAGATCCCTCACTCCTCAGGGGGTTGTCTGCAGCTGAGATACCCCTTCATATTATTCTCAATCACTACAGGTGTGTGTGGGGCCAGCTTATTTCTTATCTCTGCTTCCACTAGTCTTGATGTGGCTTCTTCTTTATAACCTTAGTTATAGGACTTTTGTTCAGCTACTCTTCAGGTGGTTATTCAGATTGATTATTCTATAATTTATTTGTAACTTTTATATGGTCATAGGAAGAGGTGAATGCTGTGTCCACCTACACTACTCTCTTGAACTCTCAGGTTTCTCGTTTTTGTTAAAAACATTATCTTGAAAGGGCAAGCGGAAAAAGTTAGTTTACAATGGTTGAGAAGTAAACAGTAGGTGAGAGTGCAGTGACAGCCATTTAAAATATTTTTATAAAGTTTGGAGCTGTCTAGAAGGAGAGAGATGAGACAATAAGTAGCTTTAGGGAGCACAGAGTCAATAGTGTGCTTTATATATGTATTTTATTTTTGTATTCTTTTTCAGTTTGAAGTGTAACAATAGTGGACAGGAAATGATAAAAGGTATAATAAAGGGAAATTCTGGAAGAGAAGGAAAGATATGGAATAAGAGGCATGAAGTGAAGGAAGCGAAGACATCTTTTCTGAAACATCAATTGTAAAGACATTAATAGGGTCAGTAAAGAAGCAGAGGAAAATTGAGGGAGGGAAGAGAATATTACTTACTAACATGTACAAAGAAGTTGTCACCTTGAAGAGTGTAAGCAAAATTGCATATGGCCTTTGTAGAAGGGAAAAGAAGGGGAACTGATTCAAGATGAGTAAGTAGATTACTAGAGAAGACTATGGGCTCTAGTTGAGATCAAAAACATGAATTTTCAGTAGAGCCAGTCAACATGAGTATACTGTTTTTTTAGCAGTATTTGGGAAATTGAGGAAGAAAAATGAAAACAAAAGATCATCAGAATGATGCAGGACTGGAAGTAGCATAGGCCAGTGAAAGAGGTCAATATAGCAAGAGTTGGAGGAGGCTGTTGAAAATATAGTCAGAATGGTTGGAAGGCAGAGGCTTTGGGAGAAGAGGGAAAGAGGGGCTGAAGTCCTGCTAAGGTTGAGTGGAAGTAAGAGTGGGAGCTCTAGAAGGAGGGAAAATTGTGTTTACAGAGGAGAATTTTATGCTTTAGTATGTTCAACATGGAGCCATTTTGAATGTTAGTGGAATCTCGTTTGATGAGGAGTGATAGTTTGAGTTAGTACAAAGTTCATGTTAGTGGAAAAGAAAGAAAGCTTGAGTTATACCTTATACCAGAGATCTTTACATACTTTATGAAACCTTTGGGAGGCCAGTACTGTCCCTTCAGAGGCCACTGCAAGGAGACAAGGTTTCCAAGGATCCTCCTCTGTGTGCTTAAATCAGAGTTCTTTGAGTTTGTCCCTCTGATCTGGTAGGAATTTATAGCCTGACATTTGAAGAAAGGGTTCAAAAGCTAAAATTTTGAAAACTACTATTTAAAAGTCTAAGAGATTTACAATGTTGTCCTCATGGATATATGACATAAATATGAATTAATTGGAGAATTTCTTATAAGTACAGATCCTCCATCCTCACTCCCAGAGTGAGGAAGGCACAGATTGAGAGGAAAGTACAGAAATTTCATTTTCCTTATGCCTTCTGCACCCACATATGCATAGCCTCCCATTATCAACTTCCCCTACCAGAATGACACATTTGTTACAATTGATGATTCTGCATGGTCACATCATAATCACACCAAGTTCAAGTTTACATTACAGTTCACTCTTAGTGTAGAATATTCTATAGGTTTGAACACATGTATAAAGGCATATAAATGCTGTCATAGTGTCATACAAAGTAGTTTCAGTAAGCTGAAAATCCTCTGTGTTCCACATATTTATCCTTCTTTAGTCATTTCTTGGTGACTGCTGATCTTTATTATAATCTCCGTACTTTTGTCTTTTATTCAGAATCTCAAATAGAAAATCCAATGTGTAGTCCTTTCAGATGGTTTCTTTCACTTAGTAATATGCCCTTAAGTTTCCACAAATGTCTTTTTGTTACTTGATAGTTCATTTTTTTTTTTTTAATTTTATTGTTGCCGTATTACATCCATCCCCTTTTTGCTCCCATCTGTCCCCCTCCCCACCCACCCATTCCCCTCAAAGTCAATCCCACCTGTTGTCCATGTCCATGGTTCCTTTATACTAGGTTCTTGTCTAAGCTGCTCCCCTTCTTTGCCTCTGCCTCCCCCCTCCCCCCAACCCCGTTCCCCCTGACCACTGAAGGCCTATTCCTTGTATTCATATACTTGGTTCTGTTTTGCTTGTTGTTAGTTTTGCT
>PVIW01007736.1:0-68904 GCA_004026585.1 Noctilio leporinus | reverse complement strand
CTTCCTCTGTTTCTTCATTTTATTTATTTACTTATTTTTAAAGCAGACCCTTTAGCATTTCTTGCAATGCTGGTTTGGTAGAGATGTATTCTTATAGTCTTTTTTTTTTTTTTTTGTCTGGGAAGCTCCTTATTTCTCCTTCTATCTTGAATGAGAGCTTTGCTGGGTAGAGTATTCTTGGTTGCAGGCCTTTGTTTACCATGACTTGAAATCCTTTTTGCCATTCCCTTCTGGCTTGAATTGTTTCTGTTGAATAATCATTTGATAGCCTTATTGGAGATCTTTTACATGTTATTTGTCATTTCTCTCTTGATTTTTTTAGGATTTTCTCTTTGTCTTTGAGATTAGCCATTTTAATAATAATATGCCTTCATGTTGGTCTGTTTGGGTTGATCCTCATTGGGACCCGCTGTGCTTCCTGTACTGGATTCATGTTTTCACTCATCATGTTAGGGAAATTTTCTATCATGACTTTTTTGAACAGGTTTTCCATTCCTTGTTTCTCTTCTCCTTTTTGTATCCCTATGATATGGATGTTGTTACATTTCATGTCTTCCTGCAGCTCTCTTAACCTCGCTTCAGTCTTGTTCAGCCTTTTTTTATTCTCTTGTATTATCTTGGAGCATTTGTTTATCCTCCAACTCACTGATCCGGTCCTCTGCTTCATCTAGCTCACTGTTGATTCCTACTACTGTATTCTTCAATTCAGAAATTGTATTCTTCATTTCCTCCTGGCACTTATTGATATTTTCTATGTCCTTTTTCATGCTGTTGTAGCTCTCAGTAAGTTCCTTGAAATTTCCCTGGAGTTGTTTTTAGTTCTTCTGGAGTTGTTTATAGTTTTCTTTGATATGGCTGAGCTCACTGAGCTTCTCTAGTATCATTATTTTGAATTCCTCATCTGATATTTCAGGTGCCTCTGTTTCATTTTGTGGTCTTTCTGGGGATTCTTCCTTTCCTTTTGGTGATGGACTGATTCTTTTTTTTTTTTTTTTTTTCCAATGTATGGTTGCTTTTCACCTGCCTGCAGCCACAGATCTGACTGGAGACCTGGTTTGCAACCTTGTTATGTGCCCTGGGTGGGGAATCGAAACCTGCGACCTTTGGGTTCGCAGGCCGGCGCCTTATCCACTGTGCTACCAGCCAGGGTCTGGACTGATTCTTTTTTCCACCATTTTGGGTGTCTGCTGTTGCTTGCTTTTAATTTTTTTGCTTTTTCCTTTGGTTCACCTGCTTTGCTTCCTTGCCTTAGTTGAGCACCCTTCTGTGATTGGAGATTTGTGGAGTTCAGTGTTGCATTCTCCCAGATTTTCTGCATTTGTTGTTCTTGGTGTGTTCTTTATTTGGGCTTTCTGTTTGTATTCTGGACCTGTGGGCTTTTAGCAGGAAAAATAAAGGAAAAGAAAGGAAAAAAATGAAAAAAGAAATAAAAATGATGATAATAAGAAGAAAGTGTTTAGATGGCTGTTCACTCTTAATAATAATTCCTGATTGGTCCAGATGGAGCCAGGACCTGAAGGCTTTTAGCAGGAAAAACAAACAAACAAAACACAACAAAACAAAACAAAACTATATATATATATGATAAGCAAAAATGGTTTAGGTGGCTGTTCACCCTTAATGATCCGCGATTGGTCCAGGTGGAGCCAGTATCTGAGGGCTTTATCAGGAAGAAAAGAAAGAAAGAAAAAAAAAGGGGGGGGCAGAGTCACAATACAATGAAAAAGCAATATTAATAAGGAAAGGGTTTAGGTGTCTGTTCATCCTTTATGTTCTCTGATTGGTCTAGGTGGACCCAGGACCTGTGAGCTTTAACAGGAAAAAAAAAAGGTGGGGGAGAAAAAAAAAAGGAAGAAAAGAATAAAGAAAGGGTTTAGGTGGCTGGGGAAGGGAGGAATACTTAGATTGAGGACTAAGATGCGTTGTAGCCAGAGAGCGAGTAGACTTTAAATCAAGAGTAGTGTGTGTGTGTGTGTGGCGGGGGGGTCTTGTCTTGTGTATTTAGGTGGATTGAGATAGGGGGGATTAAGAAATTGTGAGAAGTAACTTTTGAAAAGGATATGTTGGGGCTTAATAGTTCATGTATCTCTCAGTATAACTCAGATGCTTGAAATTAGCTGCAATCCATTTCCTGAGTCTGCCTCTTTTTCTTAGTCAGGTCTCTGCAGTCTATAGTCTATATGGTCTTAGCATGGCAGGGCCTCTGATTGTCCCAGTCAGGGCTGATTCTGAGTGTCAGCCTCCAGGAATGCTGGGCCTTCAGTAGCCTAGCTGGATTTTAGAGCTGCCAGTATTCTGCATCCTGCAGGGTGTCCCCTCCTACTCCTGGAGGAGATTCCTGACTGTGATAGGCACCTGGCACCCCTGTAGTGCAGCCTGTAACCTCTCTGGTTCCTGTGATGACTGGCCCTGCCTCCGCTGCTCCCGGAGGAGTCAGCCCCCATCCGCCAACAGTGCCCGGGGTCCGCCAACACTGCCCAGCTACCCGGGGCAAGAGCCAGGCCTCCAAGCTGACCAGCTCTCCAAGGAGCCCTTTACAAGGCCTCTGTGATGCGCCTCTCCCAGGCATCTGGGGTCTTTGTGTAGGCAATGGGCGAGTCAATTGCTCCCACTACTAGTTCTTGGCTTGCAGTTTGGAGTTTCCTTGGGAGCCTTGGGGCCTGTGTGTGTGCACAGGGCTGGGCCAACCCCCTTGCAGGGGCTTTCAACTGCTGTTTCCCTGGTGTCCCAGCAGCACCGGATTCGGCCCTCTCGCTGCCCCGGCCAGTGCACTTCCCTGCTCCCCCACTCCTGCTCCCCGCAGGGCTCTTCTCCTCCACCTCTAGCCCTGTGAGGAGCTTCCTCTCCCTGTTGCAGGAGCGAGTCTCTCACACAGTCCCTGTAGGAGTTCAATTCCTCAGTTCCCTCCCGAGTTTGCCCTTGCTGCCCACACTTCACTGTTCAGATTTCTAGTCTCCAGGGAGGCTGGAGCTGCTTCAGTTAGAGGCGCCTCTCAGGGTAGAGCCGCCACTGCCCAGAGCTGACCTCAGCCCTGCAGGCAGGTAAGTCTGGAGTCCACTCATCTGCTCTCCTGTAGGTCTCCGCTGCCTCTGGGCTGTGCTCCCCTGTGTCCAGATGCTGACCATTCCAGTTCTTAGGGACCTGAAGAGGTCTCGCACTCCCTATCCTGTCCTCTCGCTGCTCTGGTACTCAAGAACACCATCAGCACTGCTCTCTACTCTGTCACCATCTTTCTCCGCATTCTTTATACTAAATTTAAAATGCAGGGTCCATAATATTTTAAATAATTTAATTGTTTTAACTTTTGGTGATGTTGAAATTACTTTATTCATGTCTCTCAACTGTTCTGTACTATCATGTAGAAAATATTTTGTATATAGTTATACACAAAAATATTTCATTAACTTTTCTTAATTTTCTTTTTAAATTAACTTTAATTCCCTTAATTTTTTCTTTATTATTTTTTAAAGCAGTGTGCAGGCAGAATGCTTGAGGATTCAAAGTATTATACATCATGGAAAGGGGAGTCTGCTCCCTCTCCTAGTTTGTACCAGCAAACAGAAGCAATTACTTCGGACAAAATTTTAATTTTTTGTCAGTCATTTTACTCCATGTCTCTTAGCATCATTTGTGTACAGCTAGTTATTGATTTTTCAGGTTGTAGCATGATGAATTGATTTCAAAGGATGAAAAATGAGAATTTGGCTCTGTCACATATTGCTGCCCATGATAAATTATAAACACACTCTCTCTTCTCCTTCAACTAAACTAGATCTCTTAATTTGGCTAAACAATATTCAACACAATTATGACTGAGATGGTGTAATTCCAAGGTTGCAGATCTTTTATATGACTTTGTTTTTACTAGAGTCAGAACAGTTTATATTTTTACTTGTTTAACATTTATGCACTTTTTATTAATTTATCTCTTAGCACTGCATCACAAGTATCAACCTTATTTGAATAATTTTAGACACCATAGGCATTTTTTCTTTCTTAAGTAAAATAATCCACTAAGTGAATCTCGTATCCTGATTCTTGGTTTACTGCTTTTTTTGTGGGGGGGAGGTAAAGGCCCTCTTTAGAATAAAGGTGAAAATATGAAAGATATATATATAAAATCGTTATTTTAGGTTCATGTTTACTTGAGTATAGAAATAACATTAGCAAATCCTTTTCTTCAATAAAATCTTTTTTTTCCAAGGTAGTATTTCTCTCCTCTAGTTTTCTATGTTTGCTTCAAGATATTAATATAACTATGTTAAAACTTTTTCTGGAAGACCTTAATAATGACTTGTTTCCAATAAACTATAATTTGAAACCATGTGCCTCATTAGATCTATTTTCATTAATTGATTGGGTACTAGGTGACCCTCACAGTCAGACAATTCATGTACCTCAGTTTGGAGAAATTCCCTAGACTTATCTCTGTGATAATTTCTTCACCTCAATTTTCTTTTTTCTTTTTTTTTTTTTAAGATTTTATTTAATTACCTTCAGAAAGAGGGGGAGAAAGAGAGGCAGAGAGGGAGAGAGACATCAGTGTATGGTTGCTTTTCACCTGCCTCCAGCCACAGACCTGGCTGGAGACCTGGCTTGCAACCTTGTTATGTGCCCTGGCTGGGGAATTGAACCTGCGACCTTTGGGTTCACAGGCTGGCGCCTTAGCCACTGTGCTACCAGCCAGACCCACCTAAATTTTCTTTTTTGTGAAACTTCAATTTGAGATTTTTGGTCTCATGGACTGATTCTCTTTTATCACTTTTGGTCTTTTTATTGTACTTTTGTATCGTTTCCTCAACTTGTTTTTCCATTTTCATTTTAATAGAAAAATGTTGGTATTATTATTTTATTTTCAAAATGCCCTCTTGCATCCTTATTAAAAACATTCCTGATTTGTTTACTTCTTTAAGAAAATTTCACACTCATTTCACTGATACTTCTGACTACATAAATATGTATGTGTGTGTGCTTATTTAGATAAGTGTGAGTTCAGATTTGGAAATTGTAATTAGTAAACAGCCGTCACAATAGAAGAACTGCAAAGTTCTTGTAATAATTTTTACATTGCTAAGCAGAACAGTGAAGAATTCGGTTGTACAAGCTTTTACCTCATTTCATTATGTAACACTCCTATCTGTAGCATTAAAATACACAATTATAATATCTGATTGCAATTAATTAAAATTAATAGGTTAATTTTTCAATCTGTGCCAACAATAGTCATAGGTAGCAAAAATTAATCTAGAAATCTGAAAGTATTTATTTTACTTTGAGGAGTGGTAGCAATTTATATTTTAGTTTTTATACCACTTTAGATTTATTTTCTTTCCTAAATACAGAAAGTAGAGCTAAGGCATGCACTATTTTTGTTCCACAAGTCTTACTCTGAAAATATTTACTGAAGATTAAAACACACTAATTTCTTTGACTGTTTTGGCAATAATATTATAATAGCTTTCACTTAGTTCTTTTAAAAATGTAGAGCGATGTGGTGATGTCACACTCTCCTGAGCCAGGCCTAAGCTGCGCAGGATGAGGGAGGACATTCACTGAGAATGGGCCTGCTCTTCTTGCTCCACCTGAGGGCCTCTGGGCTGAAGGGGTATGAAATTCTGCGGGACCTCGCTCCCCCAAGGGTGTTCTGATGCAGCAGACACCCTCCACCTGCCTCTTCCATGGCTGTCTGGTAACCAGCCCTTCCCGAAGTGGGGTGGGCCACACTAAATTTTTTTTTTAACATAGACTATGTCGGTAGTTTACATGATATGCATATTTTTACAATTATATTTATTTCTCATTATGATTCTGAAAAATTATATTTCTATTTCTATATTGGTGAAGAGATTAAAAAAATCTTGTGAAGAGACAACTGGTTTATTAATAGGTCATTAATTTATGGCAAGCATTACTATTTCAAAGCATATGAAAATTGTTTTATATGGAGATATTTTCTTTGTATAGATTTTCTATTTGTATTTATGTACCTAAATTATTTTAATATTTCTAATTTCATCTTAACATTTTCTATCAAATATTCCTCATTATAAACAGAGAATCAAACTTTCTCATAAGAAAACAACCACTGAAAGTGATATAACGATGTTTTCAATGTTGCTCTCCACTTGGCAATGGAAATGGAAAACACAAATACTACCCATGCTCAACAATGATTTCAGTGGAAGGAATCCCAACTGTTCCTCATTATCCTTAGAATAAAATTTTCTTTGGGGCCTAGTATGTTAATAGTATTGTTTAAATATTCTATAATATTACCAATTGCTAATCTGACTACTAGTTTATCACTTACTGAAATAGATGTTTAAAGTCCCTTACTATGAGTATGGATTTGTCTATTCCCCCTAGCAATTATTCTATTTTCTGCCTTATTTACTTTGAGTCCATATTATTATGGATGTACCCATTATATTATTATATATTGCTTTTGAGTTGACCTTTCACTGTAACTAGATCCATTTATCTCTAATAATGCTTTTTTGCTTTTCATCATATCTGCCCTAACATTAGTAGAGATACACCACTTCATTTGTATGTTTGTATGATAGATTTTTTAGACATTATTTTGTTTGTTCTGAATTTTATATTGAATATTTTTACCCTGTAAGCAATATGTTGTTGTCGTTGTTGTTGTTATTTTGTCCTCTTGTATTCTAGTCTGAAAATGCTGCTCATTAGGATATAAGACTATTTACATGCAAAGTAAAGGCTAATATATTTTGGCTTAAATATACCATCCAATTATTTATTGCCATGTCTTAATTTTATTGGAATTGTGTTTTCTGTGTCCTTTTCTCTTTTACCTTTTTGGGTTTGAGTGACTAGTGAATATAGTGTCAAACAATTATATGCATCATTTCACTTCTTGATCTTACTTTTCACTCTATCCACTGCAGAAGCAATCAAATTTGTTTCATCAAGGTACAACATGAACACACCTTACTTCATAGTTGTCCTTCATCTTTCTTTTTTCTGCCTTGGAGGTTAGAGATCATGCAGAAGCAACCTGGCAATGACAATTGATCAAACCCTGTAGAGCTATATTTGTTCATTGATACAATGTTCCCCCAATTTTCTTTCATGGGTAAAAGTCTTCATTATTTTATCAAACAAGCAACACAAACTACTTAAGTATTTGCAATGGATGGGGAAAATCTACATTAAATTGTACAAGATGAAAAAAATCAATATAAATTTTTCTAAAAGAAACTAGTAATTATAGATTATCAGAATCTTATGTTTCAAACAAGAAAAGATCTTACTAGATTTTCAATTAGTAACCTTTTAGATATTTTTATTTTATATTGTGTTTCACATTTTAAGAATTTGAATCAATGTGTCTAGATTTATTATTTTGCTTTAGTATTTTCAGTTTATTCTTCATTTAACTTTTAAAACACTACTATAGTTGAATTATTAAAACAAAAACAATAGCAAGTAGTGAGCATATTATGATTATAGTCCTTCACTCACTCACTACTGTATATAAAATGCCAGCAGTGTTATTAACTGACCCCATTAAGAGGTCTGACACTGACCACCACCCCTAGAATGATGTTCATCATCCTCATATGCTTCTCCATTGTAATGGTGCCATCTTTCTTGATTTGGATCAAAGTCCACCAGTTCTACCTGGTCCATTTCACCAGTCTCTTCTACTTCCTTTTGGGTAGTAGTTATTCCAGTAAAGAGAGTTTATTGGGAGAGAGAAAGCCTTTCTCAGGAAAGTTTACCTTAAATTCAGTGATTAGGTGACCCTTTTCATATGATCTACAATAAATTGGCATGCCTTCATTTAGCACACACTTGATATCTTCATGCTTGACGATCTGACCTGGATGAGAGGTGATAACTATGGTTCAGTTGTCAAGAGTAGCTATTGGCTTGTGAAAGCCACACAATACTTCAACCAACTGTATGTCCATACACACGAAAAGGTCTTCTACTCACCAAGTATGGTCCTTCTGATCTAAAACAATGATAATATCTCCTGGCTCTAGTCCTGGTCCTTGGTCTACTTGACCATGGAATGTTATCTTCTGGCCATCCTTCATGCCTTTGTCAATATGAACTTCTAGAATCTTCTTCTCTCAAACTATCTTCCTTCCATTGCAGCTTTTACATCTGTCTTTAGGACTGATCCACTCACCGTGGCCCTGGCATTCCATGCACCCAGACTGAATCTGCTGAACCATTCCAAGTCCTATCTGATCAATTCTTACTTGCATCCCAGTTTCTTGGCAATTGGGACAGCACTCTACTGTTCCCTTCTTACCACCTCAGCCTTCACATTTGTCACAAATCACATTCTTTTGCAGAGATAGTTTTCTTGTTGCACCATTATATACGTCTTCTAAGGTTACTGACAGCTGATGCGTAACATTTTTACCTCTCCTTTCCCTCTGCAAAAAACGTATCAAAGATGCCCATGCGGGAACCAAAACCACCACCTGTTCCACCTTCTTTAATTACCTGTTCTCCTTCTTTATCAGATAATTCCCTTTTCTTTGCATCAGAGAGCACTTAGTAAGCTTGAGAAATCTATTTAAACTTCTCTCCTTCATTTGGATTCTTATCAGGGTGGTATTTCAAGGCCAGCTTCCTGTAGGCCTTTTTCAATTCTTCCTGGGTGGCATTGGGTTTGACCCCCAAAACATCATAGTAAGTGGTTTCTTTTCTTTCTTTCTTTCTTTCCTTTTTTTTTTTTTTTTTGATTTTTAAATTGAATTTATTGGGGGTGATGTTGGTTCACAAACCCATACAGGTTTTCATTGTACAACTCAGCAACACATCATTACATATCTCTAGTGATATAGCAACATTACATCATGAATTCATCACCCAAAGCAAAGTCTCTGTCCCCGTTTATCACCATTTGCCCAACTCCATCTATCTCCAACCCCTTTTCCTTCTAGCTATCACCACACTATTGTCTATGTCTATGTGTTGGATAGATGGATGGATAGATCAATATTAGATAGATATAAATTTTTTTTAATCCCTTCACCTTCTTTCATCCAGCCCCCTAACACATTCCCCTCCGACAGCTTTCAGTCTGTTCCCTGTAACCATGTCTCTGTGTAAGTGGTTTCTTTCACCAGTTTTTACAGCCAGTGAGTGGGCCAAGGCAGGTGTGGAGGAACAAGAAAGTGCACCTTATGCACCCAGAGCCAAAAGCCTAGCTGCCGCCACTCCTCCAAAGCTCACAGAGTGTTCTGGAAAGTTCCACTAATGTGTCTATATTTAGAAACCTAGTTATTGCTGTCACTGGGAAAACAATTAATGAAATTTGGGACATCTAACTAAACCAAGAAGACCATAAAAATAAGTTTAAAGGCAATTACATCTCAAATGTCTTAATAGAATGTTTTAAACAAAGTACATAAAGTGAAAGTAAATGTTAGTATAACATTAAAATAAAATGTACAGACTTTAAAAAGAAGAAGCATAAATGAATTTTTCCTAAACCATTCAAAGTTAATTTGCTTTAACCACTTTTTTGTTTATTATTGCAAACTAATAAAATATATAAATGTTGTTTAAATATTTAACTCTTAAATTATATACTGAAATCATCATACATAGTGTTTCTTTCCCATCCTTAATTCCATTCTCATGTCCTAGTATTGTGGAAACTAATACTTGGAGCTTAGTGGAAACTAAATAATACATGTTGATTGAGGAAATGAGTGTATCAGCATTAATCTACCAAAAATTTTGCATTAGATTAATTTTGAACTAAGCCTCAAAATTTAATATTACCCTATCCTGAGAATATAAGATTTTATAATATTATGTCTATTGAATAAAATAGAAAGCAAAATACATTTTAAAATATTAAATAGAGTAAAAGTGAGGAAGATCTAACTTAAAATGGTTCATAAGAATTTTTAGCTGGAAAAGCAAAAAATGCAAGGAACAATTTTGTTTTTATTTATTTTTTACTGCTTAAGAATTTTCTCCATACATTAAAAACTTTTATAGATTGAACAAATGGATAAATATTGAGATTTGAAAGAAGACTGAAATGTTTTCAAAGGAACTAAGTTTGTACATTCACCTAATTGACAAGTTCATCTGTGTATAATAAACTCATTGTACCTGCCTCTTAGATTTAAAAATCAATCATCATTTGATAGCACCAATAAATCATTAAATATTATTGATTATATAAGACTCTTATGGAAAGCAATGTTGCAGAAGCCTAGGGCAGAGGGGGCTTGAAGCAGGAGGTACATGGAGACTTGCTACCAGCAGGCCTCTCATACAGTCCTGAACACCTCCTTGTGGATCTGACCATGTAATACTGTAAGAAACACTATGAAGTGAGGTTTTAGGTGGAAATATGGTGACAGAGTAGAGGGCAGTGCTGATGGCATTTTCAAGTGCCAGAGCAGCTGAAGGATAGCGTAGGGAGCATGAGACCTCTCAGGTCCCTACAAATTAGCATGGTAAGCATCTGGATTTAGGGGTGCACAGCCCAGAGGCTGAAGAGATCTACAGGAGAGTGGGTGAGACAGTTCTTAACAGGCCCAGCTGGAGGGGTGAGGTTGGCTCTGGGCAGTAGCAACTCTTGTCTTAAAGTCTACTCACTCTCCTGCTACGATTCATTCCCAGTCCTCAATTTAATTATTCCTCCCCTATCCAGCCTCTTAAAACTTATTTTTTTGTAGTGTGCTACTAGGGCCTACACATTCTTTTTTTTTTTTTTTTTTTCCTGCTAAAAACACATGGGTCCTGGCTCCAACTTGACCAATCAATGCTCATTGAGGGTAGAAGGGAGGTAGATACAGCAACTATAGATACAGACTTAATACTGTTCACTCATACTTGAGGCATTATGATTTTTCCCCTCCCCATTTCTATATAAGAGGTAAAATTGGCTTTCTCTCTCATACCCCACTATCTTTGCTACACTTTTGCACCCTTCAAAATTATCTATACTTTAGTCAACTCAATCATTTTTCTCCTCTTAAAACAGTCTTATCATATCTACATCTCTATTAAGACTGGCTCAGTTGCAACTGAGAGAATGATTAAGGGAGGGGGTTTCCTTGGAGGATATGGATATTTAGCTAGGTTCATATGCAGTCAAAAGGGGAATTAAAGGAGTGAGATACCTTTGAAGGTGTGGTTATTTTTCCTGGACTGTTGGGTCCGTTTTAGGAGCAGCTCAAAAACAGTATATGAGACCTGACAGAGTGTCTCTCAATCAGCCAACTGGAGTGAAAGGCGCAACACATAAAATAAATACAAAATACAACCAGACAGTCCAAGTTAATGATATAAAAGGCACAGCAAGAGCAACAAGTGTAGGAAATCTAGGAGAATGAAATATTGAACACCACAAATCTCCTAACATAGAAGGGCACTCTGAGAAGGCAGGGAATCAAAGCAGATTAATCCAAGACAAAAACAAGCAATAACAGATACCCAAAATGGGGAGAAAAAGAATCAGTCCATCACCAAAAAGAAAGGAGGAATCAAGGAAAACTACAAAGAACTTCAGGACAACTACAAGGAACTTACAGAAAATTGTACCAGCATTAAAAAGGATATAGAAACCATCAGTAAGAACCAGGAGGAAATGAAGAACAGAATGTCAGAACTGAAGAACACAATAGAAGAAATTCAAAACAGGTTAGATGAAGCAGAGGATTGGATCAGCAAATTGGAGGACAACAGGGGAAAAAAATAACCATATATTGCAACAAAATGAAAAAAAAAAAAAAAGAAAACTGAAAAAGAATGAAGAGGTTTTAAGAGAGATACCAGACAACATGAAAAGCAATATCATTATCATAAGGATACCAGAAGAAGAGAAGCAATGGTTAGGAAACCTGTTTGAAAAAGTAGTGACAGAAAACTTCCCTAAAATGATAAGCAAAAGGGTCACTCAAGTTCAGGAAACACAGAGGGTCCCAATGAAGATGAACCCAAACAGGCCTACTCCAAGACATTTCATAATTAAAATGGTAAACTTCAAAGACAAAGAGAGAATCCTAAAAGCATCAAGAGAGAAACAGAATATAACATATAAGGGAACTCTGATAAACTTATGAAAAAATGATTTCTCAACAGAAACAATACAAGCCAAAAGGGAATGGCAAAAAATACTCAAAGTAATGAAAAATAAAGGCCTACAACCAAAAATACTCTACCTATAAAGGCTCTCATTCAAAATGGAAGTTGAAATAAGGAGTTTCTTGAACAAAATAAGGCTAAAAGAATACACCACCGCCAAACAAGCACTGCAAGAGATGCTAAAAGGCCTGCTTTAAAGAAATGAACAAATAAAGAGAGACAGAGAGAAATACAGAAACAGAGGGGAAAAAATGTCAAGGAAGAAGTACCTCTCAATAATAACCTTAAGTGTAAAGGAATTAAATGCACCAATAAAAAGGCATAGGATAGTTGAATGGATAAGAAACCAAGACCCAAGTATATCCTTTCTGCAAGAGACCCAAATCAGAACAAAAGGTCAACACAGACTGAAAGTGAAGAGATGAAAAATATATTTCAAGCAAATGGACATGAAAAAAAGGTGGTGTAGCAATACTTATATCAGACAACAAAGATTTCACAATGAAGGACATAAAAAGAGACAAAAGACATTTCATAATATGTAAGGGAACAATCCATCAAGAAAATGTAACCCATAAAAATATAGGTGCACCCAACCTAGGAACACCCAAATATATAAAGAAAGTCTTGGAGGACTTCAAGAAGAATATAGAAAGCAACATACTAATAGTAGGGGATTTTAATACCCCAACAATGGACATATCTTCCAAGCAAAAAACACCAACGATATTATAGCATCGAATAACAATCTAGATAAAATGGAATTAACTGATATATACATAACTTCAAAAGAAGCAAAATACATATTCTTCTCTAAAGCACATGGAACATTCTCAAAGATAGACCACATGGTAGGACACAAAACAAGCCTCCACAAATTCAAGAAAACTGAAATCATACCAAGCATCTTCTCAGATCACAATGGCTTGAAACTAGAAACCAATCTCAAGGGAAAAATTCAAAAACAATACAATTCATGAAGGTTAAATAACATGCTATTAGGTAAGGAATGGATTAATAATGAGGTAAAAAAAGAATCTGGAAACAAATGAAAATGAATTCACAACATCCCAAAACCTATGGGACACAGCAAAGGCAGACTTCAGGAGGAAATTCATAGCAATACAGGTCTACCTAAAAAGGATAGAAGAAACTCATATAAACAACTTAACCATAAAGCTTCAAGAACTAGAATAGCAACAACAAACAAAGCCCAGAGCAAGTAGAAGGAAAGAAATTATCAAGATCAGAGCAAAATTAAACAACATAGAGACAAAAAGCACCATTCAAAGGATCAACAAATCCAGCAACTGGTTCTTTGAAAAGATAAACAAAATTGACAAACCATTAACAAGACTCATCAAGAAAAAAAGAGAGAGAGGACTCAAACAAAATCAGAAACAACATAGCAAAAGTCACAACCTATACCACAGAAATACAAAGGATTATAAAAAATTACTCCACACTGTATGACAAGAAATTTGACGATCTGGCTGAAATGGACAAATTTCTGGAAATGTATAACATACTAAAACTCAAAGAAGCAGCAGGAAGCCTGAATAGACCAATAACAACTAGTGAAATTGAAGAAGTAATAAAAAATCTCCCAGCACACAAGAGCTCTGGTCCAAATGGCTACTCAGGTGAATTTTACCAAACATTTAGGGAAGAACTAACCCCTATCTTCCTCAAACTATTATAAAATGTCCAAGAAGAGGGAAGACTCCCAAACTCTTTTTATGAGGCCAGTATTATTCTAATCACAAAACCAGGTCAAGACCCAACAAAGAAAGCAAACTACAGGCCAATATCTCTGATGAACTTAAATATGAAAATTCTCAACAAAATATTGGCAAACCAGATCCAGCAATATATTTTAAAATTACGTAGCTGGAGGCAGGTGAAAGGCAACCATACATTGATGTCTTTCTTTCCCTCTCTGCCTCTCTCTCTTCCCCTCACTCTGAAAATAATAAATAAAGTATTGAAAATATATACCATGACCAACTGGGATTCATCCCAGGGATGCAAGGATGGTTCAATATTCACAAATCAATAAATGTAATACACTACATAAACAAAATGAAAGGCAAAAACCATATGATCATATCAATAGATGCTGAAAAAGCATTTGATAAAGTATAGTACCCTTTTATGATAAAAATCATCAGCAAGAGGGAAATAGAGTGAACATGCCTCAACACAATAAAGGCGACATACAAGAAACCTGAAGCTAACGTCATACTCAATGGGCAAAAACTGAAAGCCTTTCCCTTAAGATCAGGAAAAAGACAAGGGTGTCCACTTTCTCCACTTCTATTCAACATAGTCTTGGAAGTTCTAGCCACAGCAATCAGACAAGAAAAAGGAATTAAAGGCATCCCTTTAATTGTAAAGGAGGAAATAAATCTGTCATTATTTGCAGATGACATTAAAGTGTACATAGAAAACCTTATAGATTCCACTAAAAAACTACTCTGCCTAATAACTGAATTTGGCAAAATAGCTTGATACAAAGTCAATATCCAGAAATCAAAGGCATTTTTATACACCAATAATGAAACATCAGTGATAGAAGCTAGGGAAAAAAAAAAAAAAGAAGCTAGGGAAAAAAATCCCATTTACCATAGCAATAAGAAAAAGAAAGTACTTAGAAATAAACTTAACCAAGGAAGTAAAGGACTTGTACTCAGAAAACTATAGAACACTGAAGAAAAAAATTAAGGAAGATACAAATAAATGGAAGCACATACCATATTCATGGTTGGGAAGAATTAACATCATTAAAATGTCCATACTACTCAAAGCCATCTGCAGATTCAATGTAATCCCTATTAAAATACCAACATCATATATCACAGAATTAGAACAAACACTTAAAAAATTCATATGGAGTAAAAAATGGCCCTAAATAGCTACAGCAGTCCTGAGAAAGAAGAATGAAGTAGGAAAAATCACAATATCAGATATCAAGATATATTACACAGGTTGCAAAACAGGTCTCCAGCCAGGTCTGTAGCTGGAGGCTGGTGAAGAGCAACCATACATGGATGTTTCTCTCCCTCTCTGCTTCCCTCTCTTCCCCTCTCTCTAAAAATAATAAATTAAATTAAATTAAATTTAAAAAAGATATATTACAAAGCCATAGTAACCAAAACCATCTGGTATGGACACAAGAACAGACAAACAGATCAATTGGACAGAATAGAGAGCCCAGAAATAAACCCAGGACTCTATGGGCAAGTAATATTCAACAAAGGGGGAGGGGACATAAAATAAAGTGCAAGTAGTCTCTTCAACAACTGTTGTTGGGAGAACTGGACAGTCATATGCAAAAAAAAAAAAAAGAAAGAAACTAGGCCACGAACTTACACCATACACCAGAGTAAATTCAAGATGGATAAAAGACTTAAACATAAGCAGTGCCACCATAAAAGCCCTAGAGGAAAACATAGGCAAAAAATAATAATTACAGATATCCCATGTAGCAAAATTTTCACTGAAATATCTCCCAAGGCAAGGGAAATAAAGGAACAAATAAACAAATGGGACTACATCCAACTAAAAAGTTTCTGCTCAGCCAAAGAAAACATCGAGAAAATAAAATGGGAACCAACCATATGCAAAAACATATTCACCAATAACTCCTCAAAGAAGGGTTTGATATCCAAAATATATAAAGAACTAATACAGCTCAACACCAGGGAGACAAACAACCCAATTAAAAATGATCAAACAACCTGAAGAGACACTTCTCCAAGGAAGACATACAAAGGACCCACAGGCACATGAAAGAATGCTCAACATCACTAGCTAGCAGAGAGATGCAAATTAAAATTACAATGAGATACCACCTCACACCTGTTAGAATGACCATCATCAACAAATCAATAAACAACAAGTGCAGGAGATGATGTAGAGTAAAGGGAACCCTGGTGCATTGCTGGTCAGTATGCAGACTGGTGTAGCCACTATGGAAGACAGTATGGAATTTCCTCAAAAAACTAAGAATAGAACTTCCTTAAGACCCAGTGAATCCACTGCTAGGATTATACCCAAAGAATCCTGAAACACCAATTCTGAAGAACCTATGCACCTCTATGTTCATAGCAACGCTATTTATAATAGCCAAGTGCTGGAAACAACCTAAGTGCCCTTCAGTGGATGAATGGATCAAAAAACTTTGGTACATTACACAATAAAGTTCTATGCAGCAGAAAGAGAGAGAACTCCTACCATTTGTGAAAGCATGGATGAAACTGGAGAGTATCATGCTTAGTGAGATAAGCCAGGCAGCAAAAATTAAATACTATATGTTCTCACTTAATATAGGAGACTAATGAACGAACAAACAAACAAACAAATAAAACAGGACCAGAAACATGAATACAGGGATACACTTTCAGTGTGTAGAGTGAAGGGGAGGGGGAGGAGGAGAGGGAGGCAAGGAAGGAAAGCAGTTTTGTCAAGTAACTAGCATTGATGACCCATGGACACAAAGAACAAGTGGGATTGACTGGGGGAGAATAAAGAGCATGGGGAAGGAGAGACCAGCGGGGGTAAAATGAGATGAATGTAATATAACAACAATGAAAAAATAAATATATATATAAAAGAAAAAAGATTCTTGCAAGAAAACATTAAAAGCAACATAGAGACATGCATAAAAATGGCAAAAGGAATCAAGAAATATTACAAAAAATAACACAGGGATTGTCAAAAATAAAACACATCTCAAGTTCAACTCCATGTGGAAAGGCTCCTGGAAACTTTCTTTGAGCACTAAGAAATTTTCCTTTGCATATCATCTGTCTCTGCCATTTTTGGAGTAAACAATGTGATGAGAAATAGCACAATATTCTTCAAAATGATTTTGTAGAAAAATTATATTCTTAACTGAACTTTAAAGATATAATATAAAAATGTGACTATGAAATGAAAGTACTTGATATTTGCATTTATTATATTTATTTAAAATTGTGTTTACATTCCTTGAATATAAACATTTTTCTTAGAATAAACTAAATTTATATTTTGAATAAGGCTCCTAAAATTAGAATAAAATGTTTACCCTATAAATTGCAAAATAAATAAAATCTGTAGTCCCAAATTCTGTATTTATCAGGCTAAAAGAAACATCTGTGATTATTTTTAGAGTATAAGAAAGTCAATACCAAGTGAAAGACATGTCAGCAAATACCTGTCCATCACAAAAGAATAGTTTTCCTCTCCAAACCGTAATTTTGATTGAAGAATTAGTATCATCATTAACTGCTTTTTATGTTAGTCTTTTCCTGTCTGTCCATCAAAGGAAGAAAAGCTCTTCTGTCTACAACTGAAAATAACTAATAGGTATTAGGCCTCTGACCTTGCCAAGCACTGACAGCTCTGTCTTCCATTTGTCATTTGATCTGGGGTTGTCAGTAAACAGATGTCTCCTTTAGCCTAAGTTAGGCACACTCAGAGTTTCTAGCATAGATGTTGCTGTGACATTTGATCAAGGTATGGAAAGTGATAATAGAGTGACTTGTAGGTATCCACAGTAAGTGCTTGAGAATAAAAGATAAGAATGATGCATCTTCTGCTAATTTAATGCTCATTTTAAGAAATGATTTTAGTTAAATGTAACTTTCTATGTCAAACACATTTTTTCCCTTTAAAGTGCCTCTAGGATGCAAAGAGATAATCTGTGTCTGCAACATGTTTCCATTTAACATCTGAACTGTAAACTTCATTTGCAAGGGAGAATATGATATAATGTCCAACATCCTTGCTTCTTTAAAGGCAAATGTACATTCATCAACCACCATGCCTTCTCACAATGAATGCAGTACGTATATAAAAAACAGTGAATAATTTAATACTGTCCATAAAATTTTGGATCTGGGGATGTGATATCTGGCTTCACATATTGTGTTAATTGCCACTTTACATGTATAGTCAGCAAACCTACCTACTAAGCATTTCCAGTGTGTACATAATTGTTAAAAAATATTTTGTGTCCTGTTCCTTTAGTCTTAAAAATCTTTTTAAACATATTTTACATTTTTAATTTTTTTACATCTGCATTAGGAAACAGACTGATTGCAAATATAAAGCAGGTTTTAATAGTGGTAAAATATATTTTGCTTCTATAAGCAACAGTTTATTATTTAGTATATTCACATGAGGATTAAAATGAATCCTACTTAAGCTCAGAAAACATGGCCATAATAACTTGTTAAAAATTGTAATGTTATGACCATATATAGCATAGTTCTCTAAAATCTATGAAAGTGGAGAATGTGTGAAAATTGAAATTAAGCCAACATGATCTCTAGTACTTTAATTTTGATGCAGACTAGTCCCATTATCCATTTAAATTTTAATTTCTTGACATATAAAATGAAACTAATGATAACTATCTTGTGTGATTATTGCTGTCACTAGAGTTAATATTCATGAATCATCTTACCATATTACCTCTGTAGTACACAAGAGAGAATTACACATATGATAAAAGAGCTCTTCTACTATTATTTTTATACTAATGCTAAATAACGCAAAAGAGAAAAGTATATGCATGTGGGTGTGTACAGGGTGCACATGATAAAGGGGCAAAATTTTAGTAAAATAAACAATGTACCACAAAAGTGTTATATTTTTAAATAAATTTATTATTATATGTAAATACATAAACATAGTCATCATTTTCTTAATTACTCCAAAAAGTTTCCATTTGCTGTAATAAGATACTCGATTTGATTTGAAAATCTTAAGCATGCTTTCATTAACTTTTCTTTATCCATGAACATCATCATGTTTTTAATCTTAGCTTTAACAGACTTTTTATTGAAATGAGGTTGTTTATTAACCTCTCTCACAAATGCTGCATACATAATAGTCCAAAGGATTTGCATCTGGTGAACTAGGTGGCCAGGTTTCCTTTGACCAGAATTCAAGAACATTGACACTGAGACATTCTTACACCTTTTTAGTGTTATGTGCTGGTGCACCATCTTGTTGGAAGATAAAATAACATCCACTTTTGACTTGCTTCATCCATGGTACAACCACTTCTCTCAAAACGTCAAGGTAAACATCAGTAGTCACCTTCAAGCCTTGTGGAAAATAAATATGGGGTCAGGATATCTCCTTTATTGGTGACAACACCTAACACCATTACTGTAGCAGGAAATTACATTTTCATGACAATTGGGACTTCATTAAGATTCCCACAGAGCCACCTGTTGTTTCTTCTGTTGACTATTTGGTCCTGCTGAAACTTCTTTTCATCAGAGAAGAAGATCAGAGGGTTTTTTTCTTTGGGATTTTTCAAAGTTTTTAGCAGTTTCCTTGCTTTTTCAAAGTGCCTTTCCTTTGTCTGCTGTGTCATAAACTGGCCTCTTCTAATAACATGCAATCTGTATCTGATATCTTTAGCAACAATCTTGCAAACTGTCACATACAACATCTGCTATGAAGCTCATTGGCTTTCCTAGGTCTTCACTGATGAACTCCTGGATTGTGTGTACAATATTTGGACTTGTACGATCCATGTATACCTTATGTGTTTTCCTTGTTGGTGTGGTGACATCAGGATCAGTATCACACACCTTCTTCATGTTGTCAACTACACGTAAAGGGATGTTATTGAAGTCTGCAATTTCCTTAGCAGATCACCCTGCACATAGTCCAGAAATTATGGTTGCTCTAATGTAGTATTCCTTTTGACATGGCTATTGCTCTCAGAATTTAATACTTTATATCTGAAACAATGATGTCAAATTATAACCTTAGAAACATAGTTTTTCAAAATTAATAAGAAGCATGTGAAATAAGGAGGTCCAAAATTACTGCCATTTTATTGTGCATACCTTGAATA
The DNA here is from genome assembly GCA_004026585.1 of Noctilio leporinus. Lineage (NCBI taxonomy): Eukaryota > Metazoa > Chordata > Mammalia > Chiroptera > Noctilionidae > Noctilio > Noctilio leporinus. The sequence goes on along the minus strand of PVIW01007736.1, from coordinate 48,938 downwards.
TGTACATGTGCATGTAGTCAAATAAAAAATAAATGGGAAGTTGTACTATATTCAATGGATTGCCTGAGTTCTCAGGGAAAAAAAATCTATTTCTAGGTTAAAGTAAACAAACTACACTAAAATTTTAGGGTAATTAGTAGCAAGACATCTTAAACTTTGTTGTGATATTCTCCTTTTAGTTCTGTGTGTTGCATCTCCCATGATGCTTTGCAAAATGGTCACATGGTGTTTATTTTAATTATTGTTTTTATTGTTGTTGTATTACATCCACCCCCATTTTGCTCCCACATGGTGTTATTTCATTTTGTAATAAAGGGTAGGTCCTTGCTATTTCTAGGACAATTCTGAAATGAAATTTTCTAGGACACATTTTTAAAGGGGTTAATTGAATGGCAACTCAACTGACAATCATTAGCATACTTGGAGAGCACTACCTTCTATATAGCGATTTCAATATTTTATTTTGTTATTGTATTTTATTTCTGTTTGGTACTTTTTATTTTATTCTTAATTAATTTATTATTGTGCATTTATCACATTTTTCTCTCATTGCATTTTCCTATCTCACCCTCCTTACCTCCTTTTCCATAGTCAATCCCTATGTGTTGTTCATGTCCATGGATCATATATACTAGTTCCTGGAATAAACTATTCCTGTTATTTGCCTCTTTCTCCTCATCCCCCTTCCCCTCTGCACACTGAAAGTCTGTTTCTTGTTTCCATGACTCTGTTTCTATTTTACTTATTCATTAGCTTCCTGTATTAGGTGAGCTAATAAAGGTATTTGTGTTTCACTGATTGGCTTATTTTACTAAGCATAATATTCTCCAGTTCATCCATGTTGTTGTAAAAAAGTAGGAGGTCCATCTTTCTGCTGCTCAGTATTCCATTGTGTAAATGTATCAAAGTTTTTTATCCATTTATCCACTGATGGACACTTAGACTGTTTGCAGCATTTGGTTACTGTAAATAGAGTTACTATGAATATAGGAGTGGATAGGTTCTTCTGAATTAATGTTTCAGGATACAATGAGTATAATCCTAGCAGTGGAATCCTGTGTCAAAAGGCACTTCCATTTTTAGTTTATGAGGAAATTCCATACTTTTTTTCCATAAAGGCCATACCAACAATGCATCAGGGTTCTCTTTTCTCTGCATCCTAGCCAGCACTTGCTATTTTTGATTTGTTAATGATGGCCATTCTGACAGACGTGAGATGGTACCCCATTGTGATATTAATTTGCATCTCTGATGAATAGTGATGTTGAGCATTCTTCCATGTGCCTGTGGGCCCTTTGTACGTCTTCCTTTGAGAAGTGTCTATTCAGATCCTTTGACCATTTTTAATTGGGTTATTTGTCTCCCTGGTGTTGAGTCATACATATTGGCTCTTTATATATTATGGAGATCAAACCCTTGTCTGAGGTATCATTGGCAAATATGTTTTCCCATACAGTTGGTTCCCATTTCATTTTGCTGATGTTTTCTTTAGCTGAACAGAAACTTTTCAGTTTGATATAGTCTAATTTATTTATTCATCATTTTATTTCCCTTGCCCTAGGAGAAATATCAGTAAAAATATTGCTTTATGGGATCTCTGCAATTTTACTGTCTATGTTTTCCTCTAGGACTTTTATGGCATCATAGCTTATATTTAAGTTCTTTATCCATCTTTAGTTTATTCTGATTTATAGTCTAAGTTTGTAGTCTAGATTTATATATTTTTTCATGTCCCTGCACAGTTTTTCAATATTTTTGTTGAAAAGGCTATTTTCTTTCCATTTTATGCTCCTTCTTCCTTTGTTGAATATTAATTGACCATAGAGTAATGAGTTTATTTCTGGGCTCTCTATCTGGTTCCATTAATCTATATATCTATTCTTATGCCAGTTCCAGACTCTGTTTTGATTATAGAGGCCTTGTAGTATACTTTAATATCTGGTATTGTGATTCTTCCAACTTTGTTCTTTCTCAAGATTGCTGTGGCTATAAGTGGTCCTTTTGGGCTCCGTATAAATTTTTTATAGAGATTTTAATTATTACTTTCAGAGAGGGAGGAAAGAAGAGATACACAGAGGGAGAGATACATCAACATTTGGCTGTCTTTCCCCTGCCTCCAGCTATGAATCTGGCTTGCAACCTCATTATGTGCCCTGGGTGGGAATCAAATCAGTGATCTTTGGGTGCACAGGCCAGCACCTTATACACTGTGTCACAAGCCGGGGCTCCATATAAATTCTTTTATTTTTTTTCATTTTTTATTGTTGTTGTAATAAATCCATCCCCTTTTTGCTCCACTCCGACCGACTCCCCATCCACCCATCACTCCCAAAGTCAATTTCACCTGTTGTCCATGTCCATGGTTCCTTTATACAAGGTTATTGTCTAAGCTGCTCCCCTTCCCTGCCTCTGCCTCCCCCTTCCCACCAACCCCTTTCCCCCTGACCACTGAAGGCCTATTGATTGTATTCATGTATTTGGTTCTTTTTTGCTTGTTGTTAGTTTTGTTCATTAGTGTCCTGTAATGGGTGAGATCATATGATATCTGTCCTTCTCTGACTGGCTTATTTCACTAAGCATAATACTCTCCATTTCCATCCATGTTGTTGCAAAGGGTACAAGTTCCTTTTTTCTTTCTGCTATATAGAATTCCATTGTGTAAATGGACCAAAGGTTTTTGATCCAATCATCCCCTGATGGGCACTTAGGCTGTTTCCAGCACTTGGATAATGTAAATAGTGCCGCTATGAACATAGGTGTGCATAGGTTCTTCTGAATTGGTGTTTCAGGATTCTTTGGGTATTGTCCAAGTAATGGAATTGCTGGATCAAAAGGCAGTTCCATTTTTAGTTTTTTAAGGAAACCCCATACTGTTTTCCACAGTGGCTGCACCAGCCTACATTCCCACCCACAGTGTACCAGGGTTCCCTTTGTCCCGCATCCTCGCCAACACTTGTTGTCTATTGATGATTGCCATTCTGACAGGTGTGAGGTGGTATCTTACTGTGGTTTTAATTTACAACTCTCTGATGACTAGTGATGTTGAGTATTCTTTCATGTGCCTCTGGGCCCTTTGTATATATTCTTCAGTGAGATGTCTGTTCAGGTCCTTTGTCCATTTTTTAATTGGGCTGTCTGTCTCCCTGGTGTTGAGTCGCATTAGTTCTTTATATATTTTAGAGATCAGACCCTTGTCTGAGGTATCATTGGCAATTATGTTTTCCCATACAGTTGGTTCCCTTTGAATTTTGCTGATATTTTCTTTAGCTGAACAGAAACTTTTCAATTTGATGTAGTCCCATTTGTTGGTTCATTCTTTTATTTCCTTTGCCCTTGGTGAAGTATCAGTAAACATATTTCTGCATAGGATATCCAGAAGTTTACTGCCTATATTTTTCTCCAGGACCTTTATTGTGGCACTGCTTATGTTTAAATACTTTATCCATCTTGAGTTTATTCTGGGGTATGGTGTAAGTTGGTGGTCTAGTTTTATCTTTTTGCATGCTGCTGTCCAGTTCTCCCAACATCATTTGTTGAAGAGACTGTTTTTACTCCATTTGATGTTCCTTCCCCTTTTGTCAAATATTAGTTGACCATAGTGTTCTGGGGTAATTTCTGGGCTCTCTATTCTGTTCCATTGATCTACATGTCTGTTCTTATGCCAGTACCAGGCTGTTTTGATGTCAGTAGCCTTGTAGTATTGTTTGAAGTCTGGTATTGTGATTCCTTCTACCTTGTTCTTCTTTCTCAAGATTGCAGTGGCTATTCATGGGCATTTTTGGCTTCATATAAATTTTTGAAGTATTTTTTCTATTTCTGTGAAGTCTGCCATTGGTATTTTAATTGGGATTGCTTTGGGTCGTATGGACATTTTAATGATGTTAATTCTTCCCATCCATGAACATGGTATATACTTCCATTTTTTTGTATCTTCCTTGATTTCTTTCTTCATCATTCTGTAGTTTTCTGAGTACAGGTCTTTTACCTCCTTAGTTAAGTTGATTCCTAGGTACTTTATTTTTTTTGTTGCTATGGTAAATGGTATTTGTACTTTTGCTTCTATTTCTGTTGTTTCATTATTGGAATACAAAAATGCTCTTGATTTCTGGATATTGACTTTATACCCAGCTATTTTGCTAAATTTGCTTATTAGGTTGAGTAAGTTTTTGGTGGAGCCATGGGGTTTTCTATGTACAGTATCATATCACCTGCAAATAATGACAGTTTGACTTCCTCCTTTCCAATTTGGATACCTTTGATTCCTTTTTCTTCTCTGATGGCTATAGCTAGACATTTCAAGACAATGTTGAATAGAAGTGGAGAAAGTGGACAGCCTTGTCTCATTCCTGATCTTAGGGGGAAAGCTTTCAGTTTTTGTCCATTAAGTATGATGTTGGCTTCAGGTTTCTCCTAATGGCCTTTATGATGTTGAGGTATGCTCCCTCTGTTCCCATTTTGCTGAGGGTTTTTATCATAAATGGTTGCTGCACTTTATCAAATGGTTTTTCAGCATCTATTGATATGATCATATGGTTTTTATCTTTCAATTTGTTGATGTGGTGTATTACATTGATTGATTTACGAATGTTGTATCATCCTTGCATCCCTGGGATGAAGCTCACTTGATCATGGTGTATGATCTTTGTAATATACTGCTGAGTCCGATTGGCCAATATTTTGTTGAGAATTTTAGCATCCATGTTCATCAGAGATATTGGCCTGTAGCTTTCTTTCTTAGTTGGATCTTGCCCTGTTTTTGGATTAGAATAATATTGGCATCATAGAAAGAGTTTGGGAGTCTTCCCTCTTCCTAAATTTTTTCGTATAGTTTGAGGAGGATAGGAGTTAGTTCTTCTTGAAATGTTTGGTAAAATTCACCTGTGTAGCCATCTGGTCCAGGGCTTTTGTGCTTTGGGAAATGTTGGATTACTTCTTTAATTTCAGTCGTTGTTATTGGCCTATTCAGGCTTTCTGCTTCTTCTGGGGTCAGTTTTGTTAGATTATACCTTTCCAGAAATGTGTCCATTTCATCCAGGTTGTCTTATTTTTTGTCATATAGTTGTTTGAAGTTATTTCTTACAATCTTTTGTATTTCTGAAGTATCAATTGTGATTTCTCCTCTTTCAGTTCTGATTCTGTTTATTTGGGTACTCTCTCTCTTTTTCTTGATGAGTCTGGATAAGGACTGGTCAATTTTGTTTATTTTTCCAAAGAACCAGCTCCTGGGCCTGTTGATTCTTCGAATTGTAGTTTGAATCTCTGAGTTATTTAGTTCTGCTCTGATCTTGATGATTTCCTTCCTTCTGCTTGCTCTGGGCTTTGTTTGTTGTTGCTCCTGAAGTTCTTGCAGCTTTGTGGTTAGGTCGTTTTTATAAACTTTTAACCTTTTCAGGAAGGCCTGTATTTCTATAAATTTCCCCCTGAGAACTGCCTTTGCTGTATCCCATAGGTTTTGGGCTGTTGTGTGTCCTTTGTCATTTATTTCCAGGAACTTTTTGATTTCATCTTTGATCTCATTGTTGGCCCCTTCATTGCTTAAAAGCATGTTATTCTGTCTCCATGATTTATAAAATTTTTGTTTTTTTCCCTTGAGACTTGTTTCTAGTTTCAAGCCATTGTGATCTGAGAAGATACTTTGTATGATTTCAGTTTTCCTGTATTTGTGGAGGTTTGTCTTGTGACATACCATGTGGTCTATCTTGGAGAATGATCCATGTGCATTTGAAAAGAATGTGTACTTTGCTTCTTTGGGGTAGAAGACTGTCTGTATACATCAGTTAGGTCCATTTCCTCTAGAGTGTTGTTCAATGCCACAACATCTCTGGGGATTTTTTGTTCGGAAGATCTGTCCATTGTTGATAGTGGGGTATTAAAATCGCCTACTATTAGTGGGCTGTTTTCTATGTCTTTCTGAAAGTCTTCCAAGATTTTCCTTATATATTTCAGAGCTCCTATATTGGGTGCATATATGTTTCTCAGAGTTATTTCTTCTTGATGGATTGTTCCCTTAAGTATTATGAAATGCCCATCTTTGTCCCTTTTTATGGCCTTCATTGTAAAATCTATTTTGTCTGAAATAAGTATTGGTACTCCAGCTATTTTTTTCATGCCCATTTGCTTGATATATAGTTTTCCATCCCTTCACTCTCAATCTGTGTCGATCTTTTGTTCTGAGTTGGGTCTCTTGAAGACAGCATATATGTGGGTCATGTTGTCTTATTCATTCAGCTACCCTATGTCTTTTGATTGGTGCGTTTAATCCATTTGCATTTAAGGTTATTATTGATTGATTCTTATTCATTGCCATTTTCTCTCTTTGTGTCTGTATTCCTCTTTGGCTTCCTCTGTTTCTTCATTTTATTTATTTACTTATTTTTAAAGCAGACCCTTTAGCATTTCTTGCAATACTGGTTTGGTAGATATGTATTCTTTTTGCCTTTTTTTTGTCTGGGAAGCTCCTTATTTCTCCTTCTGTCTTGAATGAGAGCCTTGCTGGGTAGAGTATTCTTGGTTGCAGGCCTTTGCTTACCATTACTTGAAGTACGTTTTGCCATTGCCTTCTGGCTTCAATTGTTTTTGTTGAATAATCATTTGATAGCATTATTGGAGCTCCTTTATATGTTATTTGTCGTTTCTCTCTTCATTTTTGTAGGATCCTCTCTTTGTCTTTGAGATTACCCATTTTAATAATAATGTGCCTTGGTGTTGGTCTGTTTAGGTTGATCTTCATTGGGACCCGCTGTGCTTCCTGAACTGGATTAATTTTTTCACTCATCATGTTAGGGAAATTTTCTATCATGACTTTTTTGAACAGGTTCCCATTCCTTCTTTCTCTTCTCCTTCTGATATCCCTTTGATATGGATGTTGTTACGTTTCATGTTGTCCTGCAGCTCTCTTAACTCCTCTTCAGCCTTATTCAGCCATTTTTGATTCTCTTGTACTGTCTTGGAGTATTTGTCTACATTATCCTCCAACTTGCTGATCTGGTCCTCTGCTTCCTCTAGCCTACTGTTGATTCCTTCTACTGTATTCTTCAATTCAGAAATTGTATTCTTCATTTCCTCCTGGCAATTACTGATATTTTCTATGTCCTTTTTCATGCTGTTTTAGCTCTCAGTAAGTTCCTTGTAATTTCCCTGGAGTTCTTTGTAGTTTTCTTGGAGTTTATGGTTTTCTTTGATATGGCTGAGCTCACTGAGCTTCTCTAGTATCATTCTTTTGAATTCCTTATCTGATATTTCAAGTGCCTCTGTTTCATTTTGTGGTCTTTTTGGGGATTCTTCCTTTCCTTTTGGTGATGGACTGATTTTTTCCCCTCATTTTGTGTGTCTGCTGTTGCTTGCTTTTTGTTTTTGTTTTTGTTTTTTGATTTTTCCATGGGTTAACCTGCTTTGATTCCTTGCCTTAGTTGAGCACCCTTCTGTGATAGGAGATTTGTGAAGTTCAATGTTGCATTCTCCCAGATTTTCTCTACTTGTTGTTATTGGTGTGTCCTTTATTTGGGCTGTCTGGTTGTATTCTGGACCTGTGGGCTTTTAGCATTAAAAAAAAAAAAATGAACAGAAGGAAAAACAAAAAGGAAAAAAGAAATAAAAATGATAATAATAATAAGAAGAAAAGGTTTAGATGGCTGTTAACACCTAATAATAATCCCTGATTGGTCCTGGTGGAGCTAGGACCTGAGGGTTTTATCAGGAAGAAAAGAAAGAAGAAAAAAAAGGGGTGCGGGGAATGTCACAAGACAAAAAAACAAACAAACAAACAACAAAAAAACAATATTAATAAGGAAAGGGTATAGGTGTCTGTTCACTCTTTATGATCTCTGATTGGTCCAGGTGGACCCAGGACCTGTGGGCTTTAACAGGAAGAAAAGAAAAAGAAAAAAAAAAGAAAAAAAAAAGGTGGGGTGTAGATAAAGAAAGGAGGAAAATAATAAAGAAAGGGTTTAGGTGGCTGGGGAAGGGAGGAATACTTAGATTGAGGACTGGGAATGTGTTGAAGCCAGAGGGTGAGTAGACTTTAAATCAAGAGTGGGGGGGGGGTATTGGGTATTTAGGTGGATTGAGATAGGGGGAGATTAAGAATATGTGAGAAGTAACTTTTGAAAAGGATATGTTGGGGATTAATATTTCATGTTTCTCTCGGTATAACTCAGATGCTTGAAATTAGCAGCAATCCATTTCTTAGTCTGGCCTCTGTAGTCTGTCGTCTATATGGTCTTAGCATGACAGGGCCTCTGATTGTCACAGTCAGGGCTGATTCTGAGTGTCAGCCTCCAGGAATGCTGGGCCATCAGTAGCCTAGCTGGATTTTAGAGCTGCCGGTATTTTGCTGCTTGCAGGGTGTCCCTTCCCACTCCTGGCAGAGGTTCCTGCCTGTGATAGGCACCTGGCACCCCTGTAGTGCATCCTGCAACCTCTTTGGTTCCTGTGATGACTGGCCCTGCTTCCACCGCTCTGGAGGAGGCAGCCCCCGTTTGCCAACAGTGCCCATGGTCTGCCAACAGTGCCCAGGGACTGCCAACACTGCCCTGCTCCCCTGGGCGAGAGCCAGTCCGCCAAGTTGACCAGCTCTCCGAGGAGTCCTTTATGAGGCCTCTGTGATGCGCCTCTTTTAGGCATCTGTGGTCTTTGTGTCAGTAATGGGTGGGTCAGTTGCCCCTGCTACTAGTTCCTGGCTCACAGTTTTGAGTTTCTGCGGAGCCTGGGGGCCTGTGTGGGTGCGCAGGGCTGGGCCTCCCCTCTCGCGAGGGCTTTAAACTGCTGTTTCCCCACTTGCCCAGAAGCACCATTTTTGGCTCTCTGCTGCCCCGGCCAGTGCACTTCTCTGCTCCCCTGCGCCTGCTCCCCGCAGGACTCTTCTCCTCCACCTCTAGTCCCTGTGAGGAGCTTCTTCTCCCTGTTGCCGGAACGAGTCTCTCACACAGACCCTCTCCTGCAGGAGTTCAATTCCTCGTTCCCTCTGGTGTTTGCCCTCACTGCCCACACTTCACTGTTCAGATTTCTAGTTGTCTGGGAGCCTGGAACTGCTTCAATTAGAGACGCCCCTCAGGGTAGGGCCACCACTGCCCAGAGCTGACCTCTGCCCACCAGCCATTAAGTCCGGAGTCTCCTCACCTGCTCTCCTGTACGTCTCTGCTATCAGTGGGCTGTGCTCCCCTTGTCCAGAAGCTGACCACACCAGTTCTTAAGGACCTGAAGACGTCTCACACTCCCTATCCTGTCCTCTAGCTGCTCTGGTATTCCAGAACACCATCAGCGCTGCTCTCTACTCTGTCGTCATCTTCGGAACCCCCATATAAATTATTGAAGTATTTTTCTATATCTGTAAAGTATGTCATTGTTATTTACATTGGGGTTGCATTGAATCTACAGGTTGCTTTGGGTTGTTATGAACATTTTTATGATGTTAATTCTTTCCATCCATGAACATAGTATATGCTTTCATTTATTTGTATCATCCTTAATTTCTTTCTTCAGTGTTTGGTAATTCTCTGAGTATAGGTTTTTACCTCCTTGATTGTTTATTCCTAAGTACTTTATTTTTCATGTTGCTAAGGTAAATGGGGTTTGTTTTCTAGGTTCTAGCTCTGGTGTTTCATTACTGGTATGCAAAAATGCTTTTGATGTCTGAGTATTGACTTCATATCCAGCTATTCTTGGTAAATTTTCTTATTAGGTCAAGTAAGTTTTTCATAGAATTTATCAGGTTTTGTATGTACACTATCATGTTGTCTGCAAATAATGACAGGTTTAGTTCCTCCTTTCCAAGTTAGATGACTTTGAATCCTTTTTCTTGTCTGATTGCTATGGCTATAATTTCCAAAATGATGTTAAACAGAAGTGGAGGGAGTGGATATCCTTGTCTTTTCCTGATGTTCGGGGGAAGGCTTTTAGTTTTTGCCCATTGAGTATGATGTTGGCTTCAAGCTTCTCATATATGGTCCTTATTATGTTGAGGTATTCCCTCTCTAGTCCCACTTTGCTAAGCGTTTTTATCATAAATGGGTGCTGTACTTTATCAACTGCAATTTCAGCATCTATTGATATTATCATAAGGTTTTTGTCTTTCACATCATTGCTTCCCTGATATAAATCTCACTTGATCATGGTGTATGATCTTTTTTAATATATTGCTGGATCTGGTTTCCCAGAATTGTGTTGATAATTTTGGCATCTATGTACATCATAGATATTGGCCTGTAGTTTTCATTCTTTGCTGTGTCTTGACCTAGTTTTGGGATTAAAATAATACTGGCCACATAAAGAGTTTGGGTGTCTTCTGTCTTGGAGTTTTTGGAAAAGGTTGAGAAAGATAGGAGTTTGTTCTTCCCTACATGTTTGGTAAAATTTGCCTGTGTAGCCATCAAGTCCAGGACTCTTGTGTGCTGAGAGATTTTTGATTACTCTTTCAATTTCACTAGTTGTTTTTGGTCTATTCAGGCTTTCTGCTTCTTCTGGATTCAGTATTGGAAGATTATAAGTTTCCAGAAATTTGCTTATTTCACCCAGGTTGTCAAGTTTCTGGTCACATAGTTGTTTCTAGTAATTTCTTACAATCCATGGTATCAGTTGTGATTCCTCCTCTTTTGTTTCTTATTTTATTTGGGCCTTTTCTCTCCCTCTCGCTCTCTCTCTCTCTCGCTCTCTCTCTCTCTCGCTCTCGCTCTCTCCTTTTTTTTTTTTTTTTTTTTTTTTTTTTTTTTTTTTTTTTTTTTTTTTTTTTTTTTTTTTTTTTTTTTTTTGTTGATGAATCTCATTACAGGCTTTTCAATTTTGTTTATCTTTGCAAAGAGTAAGCTCCTGGATTTACAGAATTGTAGTTTTGGTCTCTAAGTCATTTAATTCTGCTCTGATCTTGATTATTTCCTCTTTTCTACTAGCTCTGGGCTTTATTTGTTGTTGCTCCTCTAGTTCTTGTAGCTTTATAGTTAAGTTGTTTGTGTGAACTTTTTCTAACCTTTTTAGGTAGGACTGTATTGCTGTGAACTTCCTTCTCAGGACTGCCTTCATTGTGTCCTATAGGTTTTTGGTATTGTGGGGTTTTTTTTTTTTTTTTTTTTTTTTTTTTTTTTTTTTTTTTTTTTTTTTTTTTTTTTTTTTTTTTTTTTTTTTTTTTTTTTTTTTTTTTTTTTTTTTTTTTTTTTTTTTTTTTTTTTTTTTCATTTGTTTCCAGAAACCTTTGATTTCTTCTTTGATTTCATTGTTAACCCACTCATTATTTAATAACATGTTATTCCATCTCCATGAATTAGAATGTTTTGGATTTTTTGTCTTGTGGTTTGTTTCTAATAAGCCATTGTGATCTGAAAAGATACTTGGTATGATTTCAATTTTCTTGGATTTGTTGAGGATTGTCTTTTGTCCTATCATGTGGTCTATCTTTGAAAATATTCCATGTGCATTTGAAAGGAATGTGTATTTTGCTTTTTTTGGGATGAAAAGTTAAGTATATATCAGTTAAGTCCATTTCATCTAGAATGTTGTTCAATGCCACAATATCCATGGTGTTGTTTTGCTTGGAAGATATGTACATTGTTAATAATGAGGTGTTAATATTCTGTACTATTAGAGTGTTGTTGTCAGTAGCCTTTTTGAAATCCTCCAAGATTTTCCTTATATAGTTGGGTGTTCCTATGTTGGGTGCATATATGTTTACAAGGGTCATATCTTCTTGCTGGATTGTTCCCTTAAGTATTATGAAATGTCCTTGTTTGTCTCTTTTTATGGCCTTTGTTGTAAAATCTATTTTGTATGATAGAAGTATTGCTACACCATCATTTTTTCATGTTTATTTGCTTGAAATATATTTTTTCATCTCTTCACTTTCAGTCTGCATCAGTCTTTTGTTCTTAGATGGGTCTCTTGTAGACAGCATATATGTGAGTCATGTTTTCTTATCCACTCAGCTACACTGTGTCTTTAGATTGGTGCATTTAATTCCTTTATGTTTAAGCTTATTATTGACAGGGACTTATTCATTGCCATTTTCCCCTTTGTGCCTGTGTTCCTCTATGTTGCTCTCTATCTGTTTCTTCATTACTTTAAAGCAGACCCTTTAGCATATCTTTCAATGCTGTATTGGTGGAAATATAATTATTTAACCTTCTTTTGTCTGGGAAGCTCCTTATTTCACCTTCCATTCTGAATGAGAGCCTTGTTGGGAAGACTAGCCTTGGTTGTAGGCCTTTGTTTTTCATTGTTTGGAATATTTTTTGCTATCCCTTTCTGGCTTGTAGAGTTTCCGTTCATAAATCAGCCGATAACCTTATCAGAGCCCCTTTATGTACTATTAGCTGTTATTTTCTTACTGCTTTCAAATTTCTCTACTTGTCTTTGAAATTTGCCATTTTAATTATGATATATCTTGGAGTGTGTCTCTTTCAGTTCATCTTCATTGTGGCTCTTTGCACTTCCTGAACTTGCATGACTTTTTCTCTCATCAAGATAGGGAAGTTTTCTGCCACTATATTTTAAACGGGTTTTCTATCCCTTGCTTTTCTTCTTCTCCTTCTGGTATCCCTATGATACAGATATCATTTGTGTTTCATGATATCCTGCAGCTCTCTTAAAACCTCTTCAGTCTTTTTCAGTCTTTTTCATTTTGTTGCACTGTCTGGGAATTGTTTTCTTCATTTTCCCCCAGTGTGCTCTTACAATTCTCTGCTTTCTCTGTCCTGACGTTGATTTCTTCTGCTGTAATCTTTCATTTTGAAATTGTATTTTTCATTTACTCTTAGCTCTTATTGATAGTTTCATGTCCTTTCTAATGCTGCTGTAGTTCTCAGTAAGTTCCTCGTAACTTCCCTGAAGTTAGTTGTTTGTAGTTCCCCTGGAGCTGTTTGTAGTTTTCTTTGAGCTTGCTGAGTTTATTAAACTTCTCTATCATCATTATTTTGAATTATATGTCTGATAGTTTTCTTCCCTCTATTTCATTTAGCGGCCTTTCAGAGGGTTCCTCCTTCTCCTTCATGGGGGGGGGGGGTGCTTCTTTGTTTCTTCTATTTGGGTGACTTTTCTTGTTTGTTTTTGCTTCTTAGACTGGTTTGTTTTGACTTACTGTCTTTGTGGTGAGATCTTCTATAATGTAGAGGTGCACTTTGTTTACTTCTTGGATCCACCACTGGTGGCTTCAGATCATGTCCCAGCCTGGGTCTAGTCATCCTGTTGGAGCCTACCAGAAATCCACTGTTTCTATCTGTGTTCTTTGGTTTTTTATCCAATTTACCTGTGATCAGCTGTCAAGCATAGTTACTGCTCTTCAGGGCACATTAATTTCTATCTGTGGGGCTATACTGTCTCCTCAGGCTGATGCAACTTGGAGTAGAGTAGTATGCCTGTGGTATGGGAGATAAGTCACCCTCTCCTTCATTTCTGTCCTCAAAGTCACTGCTCCAAACTCTCCTTAGCATCTCTAGTCCACTCTGCCCTTCCTCTGCTGGGCACCAGGGTAAGTGGGTGCCAATGTATTTTCATGGATAGTCACTTTAATAATTCTCTGCCTCTAGTCATCTCAGGCTAGCAATCTGTAGTTTTCTACTTTTCAGAGCTGGATGCTGTTTTACTCTCAGCTTTGTTGCTGTAGGATGGGAAACCTAGCTGGGGGTTTAGAACCTACCCTCCTTAGATGGAACACCCAGCTACTTGAGCTATTTCTCTGTCCCTTCAGCTGCCATCTGTGGGAGCCCAGCCAGCCCTCTCACATCTCTGCACTTCCTACCATTCACATTGTGATGAAGCAGACTCTTCTGTTCTGTCCATGATTATAAGGCATCCCTCTACCTGGTGTTCTGTTGGTTATTCTGGATGACTTATCCCCAGTTAAGTTGTAATTCCAGATTGGTCCTAGAAGGAGATTGGTGTAGCTTACTCCTCCACCATCTTGGCTGTCCTCATTATTTTAAATAAATAAGGTTTACTTGACCCCAAATTATTTCTATATTATTTTCATTTTTATGATGTAAACATTGAAAACATCTATTATTCTTTTCTGTAAGCTCATTTTCTCCAACTATAAGTTTATTTCAAACAACTTCACAAAAAAAGTCATTGGTTTTAAATAGTTTCTTATTTTAAATAATTATATACTTAATTCTTTTAACTATCCAATCATATTTAAACCTCTAACTGATAAATTCTTGTTAAAGTCACTCTTAAGATTGTAGAACGCTCATGAATGATCTGAACTGACCCAATTAAAATAAAACTATTGCTACTCTACTGGTTTCAGAAACTATTTCCTTTGTGAGTAAAGGTAAGGTAAGTAACCATAAATAGTATATATATTTTTAAGATTTTATTTATTATTTCCAGAGAGAGAGGGAGGGAAAGAGGCAAATAGGGAGAGAAACATCAATGTATGATTGTCTTTCACCTTCCTCCAGCCACAGACCTGACTGGAGACCTGGCTTGCAACCTGGTTATGTGCCCTGGCTAGGAAGTTGAACCAGTGACCTTTGGGTTCACAGGCTGGTGCCTTATCCATTGTGCTACAAACCAGGGCCATAAATAGTTTTTCGACACTGAAAACAATTAAAGAAAATTACTACCAGTACAAAAACTTTGTGAGTAAAAACAAACTTTGTGAGTAAAAACTGAAAGACACAATTTTAAATAGAAGCTTTTTTAAAGCTTACTGGCTTAAATTTGTTAGAACATGTTAATATTTTGTTTGAAGTAAAGGGGAGACTTTATTTATAGTCATGTCAGTGATTATAAAACTTAATTAAAAATTAGAATGAAAGATTTTACACAAATGGCTTGAATGACATTTTTAAGTTCTAATGAGACTTTACAGGAGACAGAGAAATTCAATTCTATTGAATTTCCAGCCAAGAACATTAAAAATGCAATCTCGTAAAGCTGAATACACATTACATTAACAATACTTTTAGAACCGTATGAAGCAATAATGAGGGAGTAAAAAGAATATGGTATATACAGAACAAGTTGAGCTGGAAATAGTATTGTTATTTTAGAGCTAAAAATGCTTGAAAAACTGTGCTGGTTTATACTGCAAAGAACTCAGGGACTATATGTTTGGCATTGATTTCATGTTTGTTATGACAGTACACATCTAATTCCCAACAACATTGGCAGCATTTAGTGAGGTAGACATTACACAGCCCTTGATGTAATGAGCATAGAGAAAATGATGATGAACCACCTGGTAAGTAATGTAATGGATAAGCATCAGAAAAATTATTATGGAATCAATAAAAATAATGCTCTAGATAATCACTTATTGCTAAGTAATATAAAACCTACAAAAATGACACAACAAATACTTAACAGATGGTAAGTCATCTTAAGCAATTAAGGGATCATAGATTTAAAAACAAAATAGTAGGTTATTTCACATGCACTATAATTACATTGGATATACTGCTTTCAATAAACATTAAAGGACAATTTAACATTAGTTGTGCCAGCTACATTTGTAAATCTGCTTTTCAGGATTGTAATTAAAATCCTAAATTATTACTGCTGCAAATTAACAGTTTTAATTTAATCCAGATGTAGTAATAATCAACATTTAGTTGTTTTTTAAATGGATTGTCTAATGCAAATTTAAACAATATTAACCCCAATAAACAGTAAATACTAAGAGCCTTTTCAGTACTGCAAGACAAAACTGTATGAGACAGACTTCTCTGTTCTAAATCTTTTCCCAACCAAATAATAAAGCTTAGCTCACAATAGTGAACAGTACAGTTCTTAATAGAATAACCTTATCTGCCTCACCTAAAGCAGTGACTAGCTTGGAAGATAGTTGTTTGAAATCTTCTATCTTACAAAAAGCAAAGGATATTCCACTATGTCATTTGGATGGCAAATATTATCATGTTACTGAATAGATATGAGTCCTTTAGTCAGAAGGTGAGTCCAGAGGCTGCCAAGTTTTCACATGCCATGATTTCTACTCTCATTGAACACCCATTGATCTCATTTAATTTTCACAACTTTGTCAATAATTTTTTATTGCATCATCTTAAAGGGGAAATATTAAGATATCTATTACACACTTGGAATTTCATCAAATTTGACATAAGTTCCTGGTATTGATGTAAATGGATGTTTTGTAACATTTGTCTTCAGTCTTCTGCTGCAATAAGGTAGTCTCATCCTAAGTCAATGTTTCTGCAATTAAAAATGTGATCACAAATAGCAAGGTATGAGCCAATGTCCTTTTTAATTATTATATAATTGATAAGGCTTGATTCTGAAATAGATAAATTAAAAGTTATGTATAAAGGTAGTGTTTTTATACAAAAAGTAAAACTGAATATAAAATATTTTCAAATATTGGATTTAAATGAGTACTGGGTATAGCTTTATGAATAAAAATTATTATAGAACAAGGCACACATACAATGTTATCAGTTTTATTAAATGTTCTTTGACTAGACCATTTTACTCACAGAAAACAATTCCAATGTACAATTAATTTCAATTTAAAATTGAAATAAATGTATCCAGTCACATCATTTAATACATTATATAAACTTCAAGTGTGCAATTCTCTAATACATAATTTGTGTATTACATTGTGTGCTTATCACCCAAAGTCTAGCTACCTTCCATCACCACATATCTGTCCTCCCTTACTCTCTTTACCTTCCTCCCAATCCCCTTCCTCTCTGGTAACTTCCATACTGTTGCCTGTGTCTTTGAATTTCTTTGGATTATTTGTTTGTTTGTCATTTCCTGTATTATATTCCACATATGCATTCCTGTCCTTTCTATCTGACTTATTGCACTCATCACGATACTCTCAAGATTCATCCATGTTGTCACAATCTTCAATACAACCTAAATTATAACAGTGTCAGTATAAATTTAACAGTTGCATTTCAGGGCTTTTTATTTTTTTTTATTCTATAGTTGGAACCAATGGAAAAATAACCAATTTATGGGGCCACTTGGAATTCTCAAAGCAAAATTTTTCATTTTTTCCTTCAATTATAAGCACCAAATAATCTTTAGAAATAATATAATATTTAAAAAGCTCATCAAACTCTTTCTAAACCATCCTAAATATCTACTCTGTGCATTAATAGCAGCACCATTCTTATTAAACTCATGATATCCTTAATTTCTCAGTAATTACCCTACACTTTTGAAAGTAAGAGGGGTGGTGATGACAGTAATAATGATGCTTGTCTCACTTATTAGGAAGTATTTGGGTGAGTATAATGTGAGAAAAATGAAAGTATTTTTTTAACTAAAATTACTCTATAAATGTAACAATATTACTTAGAAATTGTTCTCTTGTTCTTCTTTTCTTTCCTTTGTTTGAAACCCCTGAGGTTATTTAACTTGCATAATAGAATTGTATTTTACATCCAAGAAAGTTGACGTATGGCATGTCATTTTCTCTGCCTACTGTTTAATATACCATCTTTCACATAGTGGATCGATCCTCCGAAATAAGCCTTTTCTGATAATGATTGCATCAGTGGATTCTAAAGTAGTGTGTGGTTGAGCTTCCAGAACAATTCCTAGATTTTTAAAATCTTTCGATTTGCTTATATTTCCACATTTTGGAGGCCTATTATGGACAGCCTGAATCATTCACAAAAAAAAAAAAAAAAAAGAAAGAAAGAAAAGAAAAAGAAAAAGAAAAGAAAAGAAAAGAAAGTGCCAACCATCCACTATGAATCCTTAAGAAAAACTGTGCTTCTGCATCTTACAGACTCACTTTCACATGATATTTTATTAAATTCCAACAGATTTTATTTTAGTGAAGACTTTAACAAATTTAGTTTTTAGTTAATGACTATTATTGGCAACCAATAACCCAAATAAGGCCTAATTACAGCCATACACTGAATTGCACACAATGTATTTTTTCATTTTTTCTTGGTTTGCTTATTCTTTTAGTTACTTTAGTCACCCAACATCCCACACTAAGACTCTTTTCTCTAGAACAATCACTATCCTTACTTTTACTGATCAATAATCTAGACTATCTAATCAATTGAAAGTTTATACATAGGATGAATCAAAAGTAGGTTTACAGTTGTTGGTATATGAATAGTTATTCTTATTTATTATTATATTTTTATTTTACATATAAACAACTGTAAACTTATTTTGCTCTACCTGGTATGTAATCACTGACCTTATCAGTCTACATTTTTGCAAATAAATTTTTGTTCAGTCAGATAGCCATCCTCAAACCTCAGGAATTGGCATATCATCAGCATGGCTAGTTCCTTCTCCTCTCCATGAACACTATCACACACAAATTATACAAAACTAAGATGAAATATAGTTTCAATGTGTAAACATACTTGCAGTTATTGAGATTAAGGTGCATGTTCTATATCTGGAAGATTTATGCTCAAATTCTGACACTGTCATTGATGATGTGACAATGTAGTTTTGCCTCTCTTAATTCTATTTACAATCTATATTTCTAGTGGTTGCCAACCTTTGGCCTCCTCACCTGTCACCCTCCATCTTACATAACACTTGACATAACATCCTAGACTGGGCAAATCATTTATGTCATTCTTGTGCTTCTATATTTAAAATGACTTTCTAGTGTCTTTTGATTCCAGACCAGATACATTCAAATAAGTCCAAGGGTTTTTAATGCTAATTAAAAGCTAAGCCTTCAGTAATTGTCAACATTCCAATTGGGAGTGTGATAGTTGAATTATCTAGATAATTGTACTTCGATACATACTAGGTACAATACCGACATTGCTGACAAATTTTTGGAAGTTGCAACAGAACTCAATCAAGAATGACAGAAAGATGACAATAGAACTTGTTGACTAATAGATTTTATTGACCAAGTTAAAAAACAAACAAACAAAAAGAAACCATGATGAGAATAAAAATACCTCAATTTAAGTATACTATTATTTATATGTGGCTTATTTAAATAATTTATTGTTCACTCACAGCATAAAAGACATGGCTCATAAATCCATTATAACTATATTATTCATGATCTAATTTATATATATATAATCTTAATATATATATATACATATATATATACATATGTACACATATGTATATGTGTGTGTGTGTGTGTGTGTGTGTGTGTGTTAAGATGTTATTCATTATTTTTAGAGGAAGGGCAGGGAGGGAGGAAGAAAAGGAGAGAAACATCAGTGTACAATTGTCTTTCACCTTCCTCCAGCTGGGGACCTGGCTAGAGACCTAACATGAAACCTGTTTATGTGCCCTGACTGGAAATCCAATAAGTGACACCTGGGTTCAGAGGCTGGCACCAGTCCACAGAGCCATACCAGTCAGGGCTTCAGAATCAACTTTTTTTGTACTTTAATTTAACTTTATTGTTGTTGTATTACATTTATCCCATTTTTCCCCCACAGCTCTCCCCTGCACCATCCTTCTCATACTTCTCTTCCCACAGTCAGTCCCACGTGATGTCCATGTCCATGGGTCATCCGTGCTAGTTCTTTGTCTAAACTGTTTCCTGTTTTTACCTTTCTCTCCCTCCCTCATCCACCCTACACGCTGCACACTTGTTTCTGTCTCTGTTCTGTTTCGCTTGTTCATTTTTTATTAGTCTCCTGTGTTGGGTGAGATCATATGGCATTTTCTTTCACTGACTGGCTTATTTCACTAAGCATAATCCTTTCTAGTTCCATCCATGTTGGTGCAAAAGGTAGGAGTTTCTTCTTTCTTTCTGCTGTGTAGTATACCATTGTGTAAATGTACCAAAGATTTTTGATCCATTCATCCACTGATGGACACTTAGGCCATTTCCAGCACTTGCCAATTGTAAATAGTACTGCTATGAACATAGGAGTTCATGGGTTCTTTTGAATTGGTGTTTCAGGATTCTTCCGGTATAATCCTAGCAGTGGAATCCATGGGTCAAAAGGCAGTTCCATTTTTAGTTTTTTTGAGGAAATTCCATACTGTTTTACACAGTGGCTGCACCAGTCTGTATTCCCACCAACAATGCACCAGGGTTCTCTTCTCTGCACATCCTTGCCAGCACTTGTTAATTTGTTGATGATTGCCATTCTAACAAGTGTAGGGTGATATCTCATTGTGGTTTTAATTTGCATCTCTCTTATGACTAGTGATATTGAGTATTCTTTTCTATGCTTTTGGGACCTTTGTATGTCCTCCTCAGAGGAGTGTCTGTTCTGGTCTTTTGTCCATTTTCTAATTGGGCTCTCTGGCTCCATGGTGTTGAGTTGGAAAAGTTCTTTATATATTTTGGATATATAACCCTTATCTTAGGTGTCACTGACAAATGTTTTCCCATACTGTTGGTTCCCTTTTAATGTTGCTGGTGTTTTCTTTAGCTGAACAGAAACTTTCCCATTTGATACAGTCCCATTTGTTTATTTGTTCCTTTATTTCATTTGCCCTTGGAGAAGTATCGGTGAAAATATTGCTGTGTGAGAAATCTAAAATTTTTCTTCCTATGTTTTTCTCTAGGGCTTTTATGGTGGCACAGCTTGTGTTTAAGTCCTTTGTCCATCTTGATTTTATTCTGATGTATGGTATAAGTTGGTGGTCTGATTTTATATTTTTGCATGTCCCTATCCAGATCTCCTAACATCACTTGTTGAGAAAGAGGCTATTTTCACTCCATTTTATATCCCTTCCTTCTTTGTTGAATGTTAATTCACCATAGAGTAATGGGTTTATTTTTTAGCTCATTTCTCTGTTCCATTGATCTATAGGTCTATTCTTATTCCAAGACTATACTGGTTTGATTACAGTGACCTTGTAGTGTATTTTGATATGCAGTATTGTGATTCTTCCAACTTTGTTTTTTTTTTTCAAGATGGCTGTGGTTATTAGTGGCCATTTTTGGCTCCAAATAAGTTTTTGAAGTATTTGTTTTGTGAAATATGTCATTGGTATTTTAAAGGGGATTGCATTGAATCTATTGATTGCTTTGAGTAGTATGGACATCTTAATGATGTTAATTCTTCCCACTCATGAACACGATACATGCATCCATTTATTTGTATCTTCCTTTATTTCATTCATCAGTGTTCTGTCATTTTCTAAGTCTTTTACCTCCGTGGTTCAGTTTGTTTATAAGTACTTTATTTCTCTTATTGTTATAGTAAATGGGATTTGTCTTTTAGCTTCTATCCCTGTTTAATTGTTGGTATACAAAAATGCCTTAGATTTCCAAATATTGACTTTATATCCAGCTATTTTGCTAAATTTGCTTATTTGGCCAAATAGGCTTTTAGTGGAGTCTCTTGGGTTTTGTATGTACATTATCATATCATCTGCAAATGACAGTTTTACTTCCTCCTTTCCAATTTGAATGCTTTTGATTCCTGTTTCTTGTCTGATCACTATGGCTAGAACTTCCAAAATTATGTTGAACAGAAGTAGGAGAGTGGACAGCCTAGTCTTGTTCCTGATCTTAGGGGGAAATATTTTGTTTTTGCTCATTGAATATGATGTTGGCTTCAGGTTTCTCATATATGGCCTTTATTTTGTTGAGGTATGTTCCCTCTATTCCCATTTTGCTGAGTGTTTTCATCATAAATGTTTGCTGTACTTTATCAAATGCTTTTTCAGCATCCATTGATATGATCATATGGTTTTTGTTTTTCATTTTGTTTATGCGATGTATTATGTTTATTGATTTGAGAATACTATACTGTCTATGCATCCCTAGGATGAATCTCACTTGATCATGGTGTATAATCTTTTTAATGTATTGCTGGATTCAGTTGGCCAATATTTTGTTGAGAATTTTAGCATCTATATTTGTTAGAGATATTGGCCTGTAGTTTTCTTTATTAGTTGTGTCTTGACCTGGTTTCGGAATTTGAATTATATTGGCCTCATAGAAAGAGTTTGGAGTCTTCCCTCTTCTTGGATATTTTGGAATAGGTTGAGAAGAATAGGAGTTAGTTCTTCCCTAAATTTTTGGTAAAATTCCCCTGTGTAGCCATCCAGTCCAGGGCTCTTGTGTGCTGGGAGATTTTTGATTATTGCTTCAATTTCACTAGTTGTTATCAGTCTATTCAGGGTTTCTGCTTCTTCTGGGTAAAGTTTTGGTAGACTATATATTTCCAGAAATGTGTCCATTTCACCCATGTTGTCATATTTCTTGTCACATAGTTATTTGTAATAATTTCTTGCAATCTTTTGTATTTCTTAGGTATCAGGTGTGATTTCTCCTCTGTTGTTTCTGATTTTGTTTATTTAGGTCCTCTCTCTTTTTTTCTTGATGAATCTTGTTAAAAGCTTATCAATTTTGGGTATCTTTTCAAAGAACTAGCTCCTGGATTTATTGATTCTTTGAATTGTAGCTTTTGTCTCTAAGTCATTTAATTCTACTCTTATCTTGATTATTTTCTTTCCTACACTTGCTCTGGGCTTTGTTTGTTGTTGATCCTCTAGTTATTGCAGCTTTATGGTTTGGTTATTTGTAAAAGATTCTTCTAATCTTTTTAGGTAGGCCAGCATTGCTATGAATTTCTCTCTGAGGACTGTTTTTGCTGTGTCCCCATAGGTTTTGTGCTATTCTGTCTTGATTTTCATTTGTTTCCAGAAACTTTTTGGTTTCTTCTTTGATCTCAATATTGACCCTTTCATTAGTTAATAGCATGTTAGATTCAGTCTCCATGAATTTCTTTTTTGTTTGTTTGTTTTTCCTTGTGGTTGATTTCTAGTTTCAAGCCATTGTGATCTGAGAAGATCCTTGGTGTGATTTCAATTTTCTTGTATTTGTGGAGGCTTGTCTTTTGTTCTAAAATATGGTTTGTCATTGGGAATGTCCCATGTACATTTGATAAGAATGTATATTTTGCTTCTTTTGGGTGAAAATTTCTGTATATATCAGTTAAGTCCATTTCATGTAGAGTGTTGTTCAATGCCACAAAATCCTTGGTGGTTTTTTGCTTGGAAGATCTGTCTATTTTTGATAATGGGGTATTAAAATCCCTTACTATTGAGCATGTTGCTGGTGATATCCTTCTTGAAGTCCTCCAAGATTTTTCTTATATATTTGAGTGTTCCTATGTTGGGTGCATCTATGTTTACAAGGGTTAAATCTTCTTGGTGGGTTGTTCCTGTAAGTCATGAAATCCCCTTCTTTGTCTCTTTTTATAGCTTTCATTCTAAAATGTATTTTGTCTGAAATAAGTATTGCTACCCTCGCTTTTTTTTTTCTTATTTGTTTCCTTGAAATGTATTTTTCCTTCCTTTCACTGTACAGTTTGTGTCAATCTTTTGTTTTGAGGTGGGTCTCTTGTAGATAGCATATATGTAGGTGATGTTTTCTTATCAATTCAGCTACTTTATGTCTTTGATTGACACTTTTAATCCATTTATGTTTAAGGGTATTATTTACAGATACTTATTCATAGATATTTTTTCCCCTTTGTACCTTATTTCTCCTTCCATTTTGAATGAGAACTTTGTTAGGCAGATTATTCTCAGTTGCAGGCCCGTGTTTTCCATTATTTGGAATATTTTTTGTCATTCACTCTGGTTTGCAGTTTTTGTGGTGAGAAACATTTGATAACCTTATCAGTTCTCCCTTATATTATTAGCTGTTTCTCTTGATGCTCTTAGGGTTCTCTCCTTGTCTTTGAAATTTGCCATTTTAATTATGATGTGTCTTGGAGTGGGCCGATTTGGGTTCATCTTTATTTGGACCCTATGTGCTTCCTGACCTTCAGTCAAGTTTTCCCTCATCAAATTATGGACGTTTTCTGTCATTACTTTTTCTAACAGGTATTCCATCCCTTGTTTCTCTTCTCCTTCTGGTATCCTTATGATATGGGATATTATTGTATTTCATGTTGTCCTACAGCTCTCTTAAAACCTCTTCATTCTTTTTCAGTCTTATTTTTCATTTTGTTGCATTGTCTTGGAATATTTTTTCTATATTTTCCTCCAGTTCATTTATCCAATCATTTTCATCTAGCCTGCTGTTGATTTCTTCTTCTGTCTCTTTTTTTTTTAAAGATATTTTATTTATTATTTATAGAGAGAGGGGAAGGGAGACAGGCAGACAGGGAGAGAGACATCAATGTATGGTTGCCTTTCACCTGCCTCCAGCTACAGACCTGGCTGGAGATCTGGCTTGCAACCTGGTTATGTGCCCTGGCTTGGGAATTGAACTCTTCTGTTTCTTAAATTCAGAAATTGTATTCTTCATTAACTCCAGGCTCTTATTGATAGTTTCTATGTCCTTTTTAATGTTGGTGTAGTTTTCAGTAAGTTCACTGTAGCTTCCCTGGAGTTGTTTGTATTTCCCCTGGAGTTATTTGTAGTTTTCTTTGAACTTGCTAATCTGATTGAGCTTTCCTATTATCATTATTTTGAATTCCATATCTGATAGTTTGTTTGCCTCTATTTCATTTAGGGTTTTTTTCTGGGGATTTCTTCTTTCCTTTTGGTGATAGACTGTTGCTTTTTCTCTCCATTTTTAGGTGTCTCTTCTTGGTTGCTTTTGCTTTTGCTTTTTAGATTGGGCTTTTGTTGAGTTCCTTTCTTTGTGATGTGAACTTCCTTTGTAGAGGTGCACTTTCTTTACTTCCTGAATTCATCTCTGGTAAAGTCAGATCATTCTATAGTCTGGGCTTAGTCAGCCTGTTGGAGCCAAGGAGCTTCTTCTGTGCCTTTTAGTTTTTAATCCAATTGATCTGCGATCAGCTATCAGGTGTGGGTACTGCTGTCCAGTACTGATTAGCTCTGTTGTAAACCACTTAATTTGTGATCAGTTTTCACCTTAGGCACCACTGGGCAGGACCAATTAGTTGAATTGCAATCCAATGAATCTGGGGTCAACCACTAGGCTCAGGTGCCATTGGGCAAGACAAATTTGATTAGTTGCTAGGCTTAGGCCCCAATGGGTACAACAGAATGGTTCAGTTGTAAATCAGTAAATCTGTGATCAGTAACAAGTCTCGGATACTTCTGGGGGAGACAGAATGATTCAGTTGTTATCCAATAAATCTGTAATTAGCCTCCAGGCTCAAACATTGCTGTACAGTACAGATTGATTCAGTTGTAAATCAATGAATCTGTGATTAGTGGCCAGGTTTAGGGACTGCTGGGTAAAGCAGATTGATTCCAGTTATTGCTGCTATGAGGACCCCTCAGGTGGAAGCCAGTTGGAGTTTCGTAGCCTATCGAAGGTATGGGAAATGAATTAGCATTGGGACCTTGTTGTCTGCTCCCTTATTTCTCTTCTTCAAGCCACTGCTTCAAACTCTCCTTAATTGTTTCTAGTCCATCTCCCCTCCCTCTGCTAGGGCTCATAGTAAGTTGGTACCAATATATTTTCATTGTGGTCACTTTAGTAATTCTCTGTCTGTACCACTCTCAGGCTAGCAAACCCCATGGCTTTTTTGCTTTTCAAAGCTGGATGCTGTTTAGTTCTCATCTGTGTCACTGTAGGCTGCAAAACCCCACTGGGGGCTAGAACCCACTGTCCTTAGGTGGAATACCCAGTTACTGAGATGTTTCCTCATCTCTTCAGCTGCCACCTGTGGGAGCCCAGCCAGCCCTCTCATGCCTCTGTCATGTTGTGATGAAGTGGCTTCTTCTGTTATGTTAGTGGTTATAAAGGTTTCTTTCCAGCTGGTGTTCTGTAGTTATTCCAGATGATATTTTCCCAATTAAGTTGTAATTCCAGATTGGTCCTGGATGGAGATTGGTGTAGCTCCATTTACTCTTTCACCATCTTTGTCCCTGCAACCCAGAATCTAATTTTTAAGATAAAGTCTTCATAATCAAACTTAGTCCTGTCTTTAACATCATTATGGAGATTTATCTAAGAATAAATGGTTGTGTGAGGCTATTCAAGGTATTTGGAAAGAACAGTCATTTTTGATAGCCATAGCTCAAATAAGTAAACAAACAACATTAAGAGAAATGAATGAGTTTAAAACAAGTTTTAAGTATCTTATTTATATAAACAGCTGTTACTATCTCATCTTTTGTGCTGGAATATTAACATTGCCTAAAAATAGTTTAGTGTCAAACATTTTCACATTTATATTTTTAGGCAATGTTAATATTCCAGCACAAAAGATGAGATAGTAACAGCTGTACATAAATGGAAGTTGTGATGGTTAATTTTATAAGTCAACTTGACTGGGCTAATGGATCCTCAGAATGCTGGTAAATTGTCAATATTAGGTGTTTCTGTGAGGAAATTTCTGGAAGAGATTAGCATTTGAATCATGGGACTGGGCAAAAATTTTCCTCACCAATGTATACAGGCATCATCCAACTCAGTAAGTTTCTAAATGAAACAAAAGGCAAAGGAAGGGTGAGTTTCATCTCTGAGCTAGTACATCCATCTTCTCCTGCCCTCAGATGTTAGCATTCCAGGTTCTCAAGACATGGTACCTGGACTAAATTATACCATTGGCATTTTGTTTCCCAGATTGCAAATGGTAGATCATAGGACTTCAAGACAATTTATTAAATAAAATCTTTCTCTCTTTCTATTCTGTTTTTTTAGGGGAACCTTAGCTAATGTACCAGGGCTTCTGATGATCAATAAAAAAATGTGTAACCATTAATTTAGTTCTGGGTAAAAATACAAATCCTAGGAGTAATAGATGTATAGAATTCAAGGATGAGCTATATTATTTTAAAAGTTTCATACTTCACACTCTTGCTATTATAAATCTTTATGTAAAATTCTAACTGAAAGATAATTTTATGTGTTCTTTAAATCATGCATTCATATTTTCATTTGCATTAAGCTCACCAAAATCATCTTTTATTTTATGCTCATGTTAGATTTCAGAAAATTCTTAAAGTATAAAGTGATTAGGCATAAAATATTATGTTTCCTAAATGCAAAGTCACATTAGGTATATATTATTCCTAAATTCAGGATTGATGCTGATATTATATTTTCTTCACCAAATATAAATGGCAGTTTCAGAAAAATGGTATTTTCAAAGAATACTTGAACTCTCCAATGTATCATTCCTTGGAATATTATTGCACATATTTATATTATGGTCATCAAAATGAAACATTTACCTATTTTTCCTATGAGTAAATTTCATTGCTAATGTATGCAATAATATAAAATATATGGCTTCTTAGTATTCTAAAATTTTTAAACCTTTCTGATAAATTTTTGTTGGACATCTCTCATGTTATCATGTAAAAGAAAACCAACATATTTTTGTTGGGTTGGAGGACCTCATAATGTGAGAACACTGATATTTTATCTTTAAATAAAATCTCTTAATACATTTTAAAAGAAGCATTTGTTATATCAATGCTTTGAGTTTACTAAAATATCATGCAAGATTTTTTTTTGGTTCTATTTGGCCTTGTGTCAAAAGTATGTAATAATAATAGAATATATAGAAAATAAACATCCTAAAATATTGAATGATAGTCAATAATGATAAGATTATAATTCATATTTATACATGACAATAACAATTTAAATGGAGGTTTTTAGATTTGTCATGACATTAAAAAGCCTTTCCTTATTCTTGGATCCTGCTCCCTAAAAATAACTTTATGTTTTTATATTAGCACTTACAGTTTTTAAGACCTTTTAAAATTATTGCAAAATTATTTATATTTTATCCAAAATATAAATGAAAAATCATATAAAGAAAGTACTTAATTTAAGTAATTTTGCTCCTTTTTAAACCAAACATTTGACTTATAGTTTCACAATGCTGGGTATTTATATTATACTTGAGGGACACATTGCATCACAATTTTCAGGGCATTTTTATGTTGAATGATTTGTTTTCAGGTGAGGATAGTAGCATTCATAGGTCTTAATGGTTTAAGTAAAAGGAACTTATTACCTCACATAACTGTGCAGTAATTAATTGATTGGCTTTCACCTCCAAATTCACCCTTTCAGATTGGGTTTTGGATGGGATTCCTTTAAGCATTTCTCCTTTACGTGGGCTTGTTAATAAGCATTCTCAATAAAGGGTTCAGGAGTGACATAGCAGGAGGTGGTTTCTCCTGTTAGTTCTGGTTGTTGCACCTCTGCCACTGCATAGGTAAGAGGTCATACAATGATGGTCTGGCCCAGTGCACCTTACACTGCCTAGAGTACAACAGTTTGCAGTCCCCAATATGGTGCTCACTTTCCAAATCCCACTTTATATGAACACCAAATGTCCCAAACCTCCTGTGTGCTCTAGGGTCCTCCCTCTATAAGTGCCCTACCACTTTGCTTACACGTGTCTCCCTACAAATCTGTGTCTTGCAGCCCACCTATTCAACACCACTGCTGTCCCAAAGTGAAGACTGCCCACCGCAGATACCCTGCCTCCTCTGCTGACCCCTTTACCCCTCAGCACAGTGGACTCGAACTTTAGCTCATCTGTGCCCCAAAGGTTGCTCCCTGCTTCTCATTAGCTACAGACCAATGTTGCTCTAAATCTCTGTCATTCCTTGTTCTGCAAATGCTCTGATGAGGTCAGAGTACCAGCCTTAGAAGGGAGGGTTCCTGCAAGGATTGTCTATCCTTGGGCATATTCCATCAATCCTAGGGAACTTTGTATCTAATCATTACTTTTTATTATACTATGGTAATGATTTATATTAAACCTCTCCTGTTTAGATCACCATGTGGGTCCTGACTGGATCCAGATTGGTACAATAATATGAAAGATATCTTGAAGTAGAGGATTGAGTGAAGTTTGTTCATTCAGTGGCTCTAAGGCTTCAAAGACCTGCTAGCTGAATGCAGAGAGTTCCTGGAATGAGGACTGTAGGTAAGGAGCTATGTATAAATACTAACTGGGGTCTGAAGACCAGCTACTGAAATGTAGACAATAAAGTTGAATGTGTATTTTTTCATGTACATAGTTATCCAATTTTCCCTCTATACAATCCCAACAAAGTAATCACTCAACAATGATAAGTCACAAAGATATATAGGAATTTTATTATGGACCTCCTCATTTTAGGGTGAGGGTTAAGTATAAATTTGCTAGTTTGAAGCATAGTTTTATCACTTAGGACAATAATATTATTGTTATTGCTATGGATAGTTCATAGTGGTAGGAGTGTGTGATAAATTACAAAATAGTGTCATGTATTTCCACATTCCCAGATTGCATACCTCTGTTCAATGTGAATTTGCCATCTGGGCCAGCTCAGTGACTTGCTGTGAGTTGACATAATGGAGCTGATATGTCTTTGCAATTTCTGAAACTAGGCCTTCAGAGACCTGTAGCCTTCATTTTCCCTGATTGAATGGCTGCTCTGAAAGGAAGCTGGCTGGTGTGAATAGTTGGTGAATGTGAGGTCACATGAAGGAGAACCCTGTTGTCCTCGTTAACAAGTACCAACCACCAAATATGTAAGTGAGGCCAAGATGTACCTTTTAGCTAGGTGTAGATGCTTCAATTAGCACAGGTGAAATTGAACACCTGTATGTATTATGTTTTGTGTGGTAATGAAAGTGGCAGATATGTCAGGCTCTCTGCTGTCAATTTGGCATCATTGCTACCTGTTTCTATACACTTTGTTGCATCAAATTCTGGGAATATGCATTTTCCAAGGTCCCTATCCCTATACCTTAGAGATTAAATTCTGAAAATATAGGCACTTGCTTGAGATTTGGAAGTAGAAGTAAGAGAGGCCATTAATTTACAGCTGTGGCTATGAGTACTTTTCCCTGGAGATAGCACTCTGATTATTTATTGTGGGAGAGCAAGGAATCACCTGCTGTGTTGTTGCTGGTAGATAAGTTAATGCATAGAAGCTTTCCTGTATACTAGGCACTGGTTGATTTTTTGAATTCATGCAGCAGATTCCTGAATTTTCTTTTCCAGCTCTTCTAATGATTATGTAGATCCTTATTGGCCTTTTTGTGAGTGAACTCTGATGAAGATATGAAAGGAGAGGAGAAAAATAATATGAGACGGTTGTTTTTCTTGAGGTGAAATGTTCTGTAAACTGGTTATAAAATATATACATATGTATATATTTTAATTTTACCAAAAAGGAATCATGCTATGAAATTTAACATGCAATGTGGTTCTTATTTAAGCTAAACAACAAATGTCTGGGAAAATACATATATCTATGTCTTTTATTTAAATGCCTGCAGAACATCCAATTGTATTTTATTAAATCATTTTCCTATGACTGAATACTTGCTTAATTACTAAATTTGTCTCACTTTGTCCCTCTGTCTCTCCCTCTCCCTCCTCTCTCTCTCTATGTCCCTCTCTATATATACAAACATACGTGTGTATATGGTATATGTATTATACATATGTGATACAGATATGTATGTGTGTGTGTGTATATATATATATATATATATATATACATATACATATACATATACATATATACAACTAAAAATAATATATAGGGCCCGTCCAGAAAAACGTCCAGCCATTGTTAATATAATAAGAATGGTTTGCATGACATCAGTGTAACCTGACAGCCAAGGTGAATGAACTGGAATGCACAAGCATGAACAATGACAACTTTGCTGTATTAGTCAGTGAGTCAGTGGAGGTGGTAGATGCTGCAGAGTGAGCATTTGTACTATGTAACTGTTGTATGCAAAATGACTGAGTAGAGAAACAAATCTGCATCAAATTTTGTGTTAAGCTTGAACATTCCTCCACGGAAGTTATTTGGATGATTCAGAAGGCTTTCAGAGTCAATACAATGAGTGCAACACAAATAAAAGTGTGGCACAAATGCTTCAAAGATGATTGTGAACCTGATAAAAGTGATACATGTTCTGGAAAGCCTGCAACAAGAAGAACCCCTGAGAATCTTGAATGTGTATAGGCTGCAATCAATAAAAATCAGTGACCCAAGTGACTCAGTTCCCCGACAGCCCAGATTTGGTGCTCTGTGACTTCTGGCTTTTGAAGAGGAAAGAGATTTCAGAACTTCATTGAGATTCAGGAAAATATGACAGGGCAGTTTACGACAATTCCAACAAGAACTTTGCAGAAAATTTTGAACAGTGGAAGAGACCCTGGGAGATCTGTGCAAGATCCCAAGATGCCTACTTTGAAGGGGACTGAGGCTTCATTGTCTTGTGTACAATGTTCCTTGTATCTTGTACCTTTTTCAGTAAATGTCTCTAATTTTTATATTATATATTGAGACACTTTCCTGATAGACCATTCTTCCTATTCAAGAGAGATACTTAGAAGTTGGATTACTGGATCATAGCTATGTGTAATTAAAACATTTTATAGATGCTATTTATTTTGTAAAATTTAGCAGATTACTTTTTAATTGGTATTATGTGAGAATATTGTTTTGTTCATAATTATAGTAGACTTATATTTTGTAAACTCTTTCAATGAGAGATATATTATCTAATTGCTTTAGCTTTCATTCATTCTCCTGATTAGTCATGAAGTGAAATATATTTTCACAAGTTTACTGACAATCTCTAATTTTTATTCTATGATTTGCCTAGTCATGTTCTATGTAAAAATGTATTTCTTTTTATTCATTATTTTCTAGGAGCTCTTTGTAAATAGTGACTATTGATTGCTTTGACTCTCCAAGTATTTGTTTGCACTGCCTGTAAGTTTCTTCCCACCCCCTCACCTTATAAAAATGATTACCTCACTTCAATCTTCAGAGAAAACCCTATCATTTCTCTATAACCTTGTCTGTAGATGTCCTTAATTTATTTTTAATTAACCTAAAATTACTTCTAAGCATCTATTTTTTAGCCATTATATTCTACTTTGACACCTGATACCAAAACAAAGCAAAACAAATACATTATTGAGCCACTTAGGCATCATTTGTGGTGGAAACAGAGACAAATTTACCTTCCTTAGGCAAAATCAAGAACTGTTATATGAAAATAGATTTACAGTGGTACCCAATAGCATGAAATGCAGCAAGCTTTCTATCCCTTGCCCCAGTGGGAGGGCAACTAAGTGTGTACATCATGCTACAAAGATCCCTGTGAGACAATGTTGAATCTAGACTGCATAAGAGATCCCATTCTTGCTTAGATGTTTTCACTGCTCTCTTTTTCCCTCTTATTCTTACTCCTAAAAGCACATTTTCAATAACTCATTTACCCAAGAATTCCTATTCTCAGGCTCTCATTGTTAGTTATCCACCCTAAGAGAAGAAACTAAGGAGAGATTCTTTTCTATATTTTATATTATCACAATTTTACTTGGAGAATGAAAGAAAACAATTTTATAAAAGAAAATAATTTTCCTTGCCTCTGCTTTGAAACATCAAGTAAAGACTTGAGTTTGAGTTAACTGGATAATTTTCTGACTACAGACAGGTAAACATAAGCTCATATACTTGACATTAAATTTTCCTCTCTATTCTAACAAAGCACATACTAGCAAATTCTTAAACCTAGTAGGAAAGGATACATACTATTACACATATAATTAAATAGATAAGATTACAACAACATTTATTTGAAATACAAAATCATATGGCTGTATATATGCAAGTACATGTGACAGAAAAGCTAATATTTATATAAAATCTATATTCTTGACACCATGTAAGTCATGTTATATAATTAGTAAATGCAATTTATTAACTTAATTTAATCTTATAAATAGTTTTATAACATATATTTCCAAATAGAACATAGGTCTGACTGATTTGCTAATAAAAAATGAGTGTTTGAGTTTCAGTTAAGAGTTTGTAGAATACACTTATTTTCTTACCATTAGACTTTTCTTCAACAAACAAGATTTTACAAAACCAATTAAATTAAATTGAACAATAATGATAAGGTCAAGATGAATAAATAAAAAGGCTGATTCAATTAATCATTTTTAAAATTTTGCCTTGAATAGATTTTAACTGAATTGACTAAACAGCTAATTTTTATAAAAAGTGGATACAAATACAATGTTGAATTGAATGCAGAATATTGTGAAGAGCTTAGAATAGGATCAAGAATAAGGTCTTTAGTAAAGACTAAGGTCCATGAAAATCAAAAGGTAAGATGATGTCTCAGTATTTATCATAAAGTATATTTTGATACGAACCTGTTTGTTTACCATAGGGTCCTACCCATGAGAAATTTCTTCTATTATAGTGGCACTTGTATTTTGTTTTCAAATAAAAGTCATTAAAGAAAATGTGATGTTTGTTCATTAAAAGAAATACATAGTTGAGCCTCTAGCTCTCTTATCTATATAGTTGACTAATCTATCCTTAACTGTTTTTAATGCATTTGTATTCAACTTCCAGAAAAGTTAATTACGTGGGCATGTTGTCTGAAAAACACTGCCATCTGATTTAGGCCATGTTTCTCTACATGCATCATTTACATTAAGAACTTCCCATCCTTATCTGAAACCTTCATTATCCAATTTAAGCATCTGACATATTTTTCCATTTTGCTAATTGAAATTTAAAGATAGAAGAGTTCATATTATCTGGTTTATAAGATTGGGGGTTGGGGGACATTTCCTGTGTAACTAGACCAAAATATAGTAATTACTCATTTGCATAAATGATTTATTGTGTGGCTGTATTGAAAGTTTTAAATTCAGATAATATTTTTTTAATCATAAGTAATCTGTTTTAGCAGGTAACAATAAGTGTCAAGGTAAAAAGGAGAAATTGGTAGGTTTCCTCTGCACACAAGAGGAGACACAAACAAAAGGTGTTAGTAGTTCCTCTGGAGAAAAGTGAGAGAAAGAGTAGTATCCAGATAAAATCTTAATTAGTTTAGACCTTTCAGGTCTCCATGTGGGCAGCAAAGCAGGCAAAGAAAAGGGGAGCCAGGAGCTTCATAGGAGACCATGAAGGGAAATTAAAGTTATGGGGGTGATGGTGAGGCCTTCAAATATCAACCTCTGCAGAGTGATGACGTGACAAGGACACAATGCTCTGCTGCACCTGGTTACTCTACTTTCTTCCTCATTTCTTTTTCTTTTTTTTCCTAATTTAATTTTATTGTTGTTGTATTATATCCAACCCCTTTTAGCTCCACTCTGCCCGACTCCCCACCCACCCATTCCCCCCAAAGTCAATCCCACCTGTTGTCCATGTCCATGGTTTCTTTACACTAGGTTCTTGTCTAAGCTGCTCCCCTTCCTTGTCTCTGCCTCCCCTCTCCCGACAACCCCGTTCCCCCTACCACTGGAGGCCTATTCACTGTATTCATATATTTGGTTCCGTATTGCTTGCTGTTAGTTTTGTTCATTATTGTCCTGTAATGGGTGAGATCATATGGTATTTGTCTTTCACTGAATGGCTTATTTCACTAAGCATAATACTCTCCAGTTCCATCCATGTTGTTGCAAAGGGTAGGAGTTCCTTCTTTCTATCTGCTGTATAGTATTCCATTGTGTAAATGGACCAAAGTTTTTTGATCCAATCATCCACTGATGGGCACTTAGGCTGTTTCCAGGACTTGGCTATTGTAAATAGTGCTGCTATGAACATAGATGTACATAGGTTCTTATGAATTGGTGTTTCAGGATTCTTTGGGTACAGTCCTAGTAGTGGGATTGCTGGATCAAAAGGCAGTTCCATTTTTAGTTTTTTAAGGAAACCCCATACTGTTTTCCACAGTGGCTGCACCAGCCTGCATTCCCACCAACAGTGCACGAGGGTTCGCTTTGCCCTACATCCTTGCCAAACTTGTTGTTTGTTGATTTGTTGATGATTGCCATTCTGACAGGTGTGAGGTGGTATCTTATTGTGGTTTTAATTTGCATCTCTCTGATGGCTAGTGATGTTGAGCATTCTTTCATATACCTCTGGGCCCTTTGTATATCTTTCTCAGTGAGTTGTCTGTTCAGGTCCTTTGCCCATTTTTAATTTGGGCTGTCTGTCTACCTGGTGTTGAGTTGCATTAGTTCTTTATATATTTTGAAGATCAAACCCTTATCTGAGGTATCATTGGCAATTATGTTTTCCCATACAGTTGGTTCTCTTTGAATTTTGCTGATATTTTCTTTAGCTGAAGAGAAACTTTTCAATTTAACATATTCCCATTTGTTGATTTGTTCTTTTATTTCCTTTGCCCTTAGTGAAGAATCAGTAAACATATTTCTGCATAGGATATCAATAAGTTTATTGCCTATATTTTTCTCCAAGACCTTCATGGTGTCAGTGCTTATGTCTAAATCCTTTATCCATCTTGAGTTTATTCTGGTCTATGGTGTAAGTTGGTGGTCTAGTTTTATCTTTTTACATGTTGCTGTCCAATTCTCCCAACACCATTTGTTGAAGAGACTGGTTTTACTCCATTTCATGTTCCTTCCCCCTTTGTCAAATTTAGTTTACCATAGAGTCCTGGGTTAATTTCTGGGCTCTCTATTCTGTTCCATTGATCTATATGTCTATTTGTATGCCAGTACCAGATAGTTTTGATGACAGCAGCCTTGTAATATTGTTTGAAGTCCGGTATTGTGATTCCTCCTACCTTCTTCTTTCCCAAGATTGCTGTGGCTATTTGTGGGCATTTTTGGCTCCATGTAAATTTTTGAAATATTTTTTTCTATTTCTGTGAATGCTGTCATTGTACCTGTATTCCTTTTTGGCTTTCTTTGTTTCTTCATTTTACATATTTATTTATTTTTAAAACAGACCCTTTAGCATTTCTTGCAATGCTGGTTTGGTAGAGGTGTATTCTTTTAGTCTTTTTTTGTCTGGGAAACTCCTTATTTCTCCTTCTATCTTGAATGAGTGTCTTGCTGGGTAGAGTATTCTTGGTTGCATGTCTTTGTTTACCATGACTTGAAATACTTTTTGCCATTCCCTTCTGGCTTGAATTGTTTTTGTTGAATAGTCATTTGATAGCCTTATTGGAACCCCCTTATATGTTATTTGTCATTTCTCTCTTGATGCTTTTAGGATTCTCTCTTTGTCTTTGAAATTAGCCATTTTAATAATAATGTGCCTTGGTGTTGGTCTGTTTGAATTGATCTTCATTGGGGCCCTCTGTGCTTCCTGAACTTGATTAATGTTTTCACTCATCATGTTAGGGAAATTTTCTATCATTACTTTTTGAACAGGTTTTCCATTCCTTGTTTCTCTTCTCCTTCTGGTATCCCTATGATATGGATGTTGTTACGTTTCATGTTGTCCTGCAGCTCTCTTATACCCTCTTCAATCTTGTTCAGACTTTTTTCATTCTCTTGTGCTGTCTTGGAGTATTTGTCTACATTGTCCTCCAACTTGCTGATCTGGTCTTCTGCTTCTTGTAGCCTACTGTTAATTCCTTCTGCTATATTCTTCAATTCAGAAATTGTATTCTTGATTTCCTCCTGGCTCTTACTGATAGTTTCTATGTCCTTTTTGATGCTGTTGTAGCTCTCAGTAAGTTTCTTCCTCATTTCTTACATGATTTTAAACTTCCCAATGACCACCCATAATAGGGTGGTCATTTATTTATGAATAATTTATACATTTTCAATATGTGTAATATTTAAGATCTGTAAATATGTACACCTATCTATATATTTATATGCAGATAATTATATAAATAGATTTAGTTGAATTATAAATATATTCAAAGTTTTTTATTACTATTTAATTTCTATTTTTATTCATATTATTTTATATTGTATTTATTTATCTGAGAGCCTGAAGAAACATTAACCAAAATAATACATAGATGCCTGTTAGAATTATTTTTGGCTTACTTCTTTCTTTTTTTAATTTAATTTAATTTAATTTTTGTTATATTACATCCATCCCCTTGTTACTCCCCTCTGTCCTCCTCCCCATCCACCCATTCCCCCGCAAAGTCAATCCCACCTGTTGTCCATATCCATGGTTCCTTTATACTAGGTTCTTGTCTAAACTGCTCCCCTTCCTTGCCTCTTCCTCCCCCCTCCTCTCAGCCTCCTTCCCCCTGACCACTGAATTCCTATTCACTGTATTCATATATTTGGTTCTGTTTTCTTGTTGTTAGTTTTGTTCATTATTGTCCTGTAATGGGTGATATCATATGGTATTTGTTTTTTATATATTATAATGTATTATCTTAATCAGAAACATTTTTATTTATTAATTTTTTATAAATATTATTTTTCATTTGTATCAAACATTATGTCACTTATTACTTGTGACATTATATTGATAGGATTATACAAGAAAGCCCAAAATAGGCTCTACTAGATAAGATTTATCTCCAGGAAAAATAATTAGTTAAATTGTAAGAAGAAGCTCACTGGCTACCTAAAATCAAAATTTATTTTAAGTGGGAACCAACATTTTAATCTTCATTTAGTTAGACTAAAGTGCTAATATCATTATTTATTATTTACATCATGGTTCCTTATGGGGTAACTTCATAATGGAGTAACAAGACAATAACATATCATGAGAAATCTGATCCAGATTTATTCAGCATATTGAGTTTAGCTTGTTGTTATTATTTCTTCAAAGAGCACATGTTCTATAGTGGATACTCAACTTGGAGATTATGTATCAAGTAAAATAAGAATAAAAGGAAAACATTTGGATAATTTACAATAAATGAGGACTGACTACCCTCACCTACCCTGTCTACATAATTGAGGTTTTAACAGTTCCCACCTCTCATTTCTGCACTAAAGTTCTACTTTCATCTACCATAGTGTGTACTATTGATCTGAAAAATCAACAAGGCATTGTAACAAATATTTTTGACTTACAATTTTCCAAGTAGCTAATTCTGTATTCTTTTTATGTTGAATGATGAAGCTGTGTTTTATCTAAAACAGAGTTAATGCCAATGTTAGAACATTCCTTTTTGTATTTTCACCAGATCATGGATGATTTTCCTTTTGTTTGAAATTTGGTGAAGAGGACCACACAAGTGAGTGGTAAGATGTTGTCAATCCTAGTGTCATTTTATTAAAATGTGAGGTACACTTGTAGAAGAACTAACAGAACTTCATCTAGAGAGAACTGCCTCAGTTCCCTGGGGAGCAGGCTAAGTTGTGGCTGCACAAAAGTTGTTTTTCAAATATTGCTTTTAAAAGTTCCCCTGGTGATTTCCTGATGAATAGCTAGAGTTAGGTAGAAATAATGTAAACTGTACCTGTCCCTTTTATGTATTGTGTTTTTAAATATCAACTCTAGATATATCTATTAAGAATAAAAACATAAACCCAAATTTTATGTGGTTTTCTCTGTTTTTTTTTTCTTTCAGAAGTTATTTATATTCAATTATTAAAAGATGTTAAGGTGAATTAATACAGAAGGTGAGGATGATGAGGGTGATAACCACCACTCACTGCACATTTATTATATGCCATTCACTCTGTTAAATACCTTTCCTGCATCATATCATTTAATCTTCATATGAAACCATCAGGTAGGAATTATTTTAATCCCTTATTGGCATATACATAAATTGAAATGTAAACAAGAATAATTAAACTAATTTTCTAAAATGGTATATTCAATCCAGGGGTTGGGATAAGTCCTAAACAGCCCTAGTTTTGTCGCTTACATTCTCCAAGCATACCAGCATGTAGGTTATAAACCACAAAGAGACAGAATGT
Organism: Noctilio leporinus; assembly: GCA_004026585.1. Classification (NCBI taxonomy): domain Eukaryota; kingdom Metazoa; phylum Chordata; class Mammalia; order Chiroptera; family Noctilionidae; genus Noctilio; species Noctilio leporinus. The sequence goes on along the minus strand of PVIW01007736.1, from coordinate 10,503 downwards.
TGCTTGTGGTAGTATGGAAACCAAGAATATATTTGATGATAGGTATTTTCTAAGAATTTTCATTCTTTGTCCTCAATTATATTCACTCTAGCTTACTGGCTCTTTCTCGCCTTTGAACTCCAGCAAACAGGATGGGATAAGGATGCTGGCTGTACTTAAAGTTCATGTGCTTTGTGTATTTACTGTACCAAGGTCTTTACATGCCATTTTCCATCCAATTATTACAAAAGGCCTGGGAATTGGGATTATTATCACTCCATTTGAAATGAGGAATCACACTTGTATTAGAGTAGTCAGCTGACCTACCCAATGCCACCCAGGGCATCTGCAAGTTACTGATAGAAACATGCTGACCTTGAACCTAATTAGGAAAATCCAGGGACTATAAAAAACACAAGATCTGTGATTGAATCTGAATAGAAAATATCCACACAAAATCCATATCTGACACAGAGTACCTTGCTGAGGAGAAAATTTTGGGAAAGGGGCAATGTTTCTAGGCTAGGCTTTGTTAGCAAAGGAAAAATGCTATGAGAGATAGGGAACTCACATTAATTAGGACGCCTCTGACTGCATGTGAAGGGAACTAAACTTAAACAAAAGGCTAAATTTATTAAATTAAACAAGACATAAATAGACATGTAAAATATGGGCATCAGGGAAAAATGGATGTAGCATTCTTTTTATTTTTCGATTGCCATTTATTCCCTTAGACCTTCCTCACCCCTGCAGTCACCATAATGTTGTCCATATTCTTAAATCCTTCAAGTTTCTTTCTCTGCCTGGTTTCTGTGTTGGTCTCTATTCTGGTAAAATAAATAAATAAATAAAATTTAAAAATAAAGTGGTTCTCAGGAAACCTGGGGTTTTGCAGCAGCATCTGAGCATTTCTCTGTGAAAAGCCCACCTTGTCACAGTAAGCATCAATGATTATCAGTGCAGTTTCTGAAATGTCTGCAATTTCCAGATTCTCTTAATGACAGTTGCAAACTGGTGGTCTTCCCTGACCTTTACTCCTTCCAGGAGACTCACAAACACATAGTTCCCAGGTGTAAATGCAGTTACTCTTAAAATAACAACAGTGGTTTCTACTTTGCTGATATAATGCCAACTAGTAGAGAACTTTAATAAAATAAACTTTAAAAGTTTTAATAAATATCTATTGGTACTGTTTTACAAATCACATTTTACTCAATGTCAGTCTGTCAAAAGCTCTAAGGATGATTTTCCGCCTTGACCCATTTCCACTTTTCCCACTCCAACTCCTTTTTTCCCCCTCAAAACTTAATAGGAGCCTCTTCCCTCTATTATTGAAGCATTTACTCAAATTAACATTATACCACTGGTATGTAATTATGATAGTATCTCTTAGTAAATTATATTCTTACAAAGCAAGACTTGTACTTTCTTTATTTTTATTGTACCAGTAATGCTTCCCAAAACATTTCCTACAGTAAAAATCTTCATCTTTTTTTTTCTTGGTGTTTAGTTAAAAGTGGTGATATTTTTCAAAATAATATGATTGTAAAATATATTGTATTTATTCATTCACAAACTATTAAAAGCACTACCTATTCTTTTAAATAAAATTAATGACATGTCATTCCAGCCATTTCCTTTCTTTAAAAAAACAGCAGTTATTAGCTCCAGAAAAATTGCTCTTTAATTAAACTCTTTATAACTTCATATATGAGGAGGTAGCCTTGATATTTAAATGTCTACTTATGTTATATACACTGGATGTTCATATATTTACAAGTTTTAATATATATTTGTAAAAGTTCATACAATGGAGATAAATACCTTTACTTGTCATATAAGTTACAAAGCATTTTGGTATTTATTATATTTTCTACTTTTACTAAGATATTTTTGCCATAAGTTGTTTTGTGTTGTTAAATTTATCAAGTAAGTAAATTTGTTAATATTACTCTTTATATTGTCTTACTTCTGCATCCTTTTTAGAAAAGACTTCCTTGTTCAAAGGTGTTTTAGTCACCAAATCTTTCTTCTACATTCTCCTTATCCTGTTCTACCTTGAGCACCCTAAGAGAACCAGAGTTGTGGGCATCATACATGTGTTTCCATATTCTAGCAGTGCATTTTCCTGCATTCAATGTATGATGTGTGCATTGTTGTATAGCTGCAAATGGTAAACCAAGGAGATGTGCCCAATTGCTTTCCTTCTTTTTATATTACAGTATTCCACAATATTCATGGTACAGATTCACAGCTGCACCACACTTCAATGTGTTCTTCCATCTAGTCCTTCCATTTCCATCAATGAGTATTTAAGTTGTATTAACCAATTTTCTCTTTATTTATCTTTTTCTTTCCCCTCCTTCTTCTCCTCATCCTCTTCCTCCATCTCCTCTTCTTTGGAATTTTAATGAATACATTGATATGGTCACCCTTTTGTATATGTAGGATAGAATGTTAGAAACATGGCATTGTTGGGTAGTAGATTATTAAATTACAGACATTTAAAATTTAAAAGCATACCTTATTTATCCTTTCACTTCTGCTGTTAAAATGTTTTAACTTTTCTGATTGATATTTGACAACATATTTTTAATAGTTCTGCATTTATTTACTTTTTGGAAAAGCTTTTTCAATTTATATAAGAATATTATTTTGTAATATTTTAATATAATTTAAAATGTTATCAGATCTATCTTGAATTTATCTCAGTAATACTTTGATGTTAAGTCATTTGCACGTTTGCAATGTTACTTTTCTAATGTGATAAATTAACATAATGAATAAATTATAAACTTAATAATATATTCTAAAGATTTTAATATTATCCAATTTCAAATGTTTTGAGTTGCATTAGCTTTATATTTAATAGCTTTAAGTTTATTACTGTTCATAAAAATTATCTCTAATATCAGAATCATACTATGTTCCTTCTTTTACTGTCTGCAATGAGGAGCTGGAGAGGTGGGTAAAGAATGAAATCCCTTGCCCTGGCTGGTGTGGCTCAGTGAATTGGTGCAGACCTATGAATCCAAAGGTTGTTGGTTCAATTCCTCAGTCAGGGCACGTAACCAGGTTGCAAGCCAGGTCTCCAGACAGGTCCTTAGCTGAAGGCAGGTGGAGGCCAACCATACATTGATGCTTCTCTCCCTTTCTTCCTACCTCACTGCCCTTCTCTCTGAAAATAATGAATAATTTAAAAAAAATCAAATCCCAGTAGATGACTTGGTGTTTCTAGTAAATCACTGAGTGGACTTTCTCCTCATTCTTTGGACAATTACCCCAAAACTACAGAACATTACAAAGATTTAATACTTTTGTTCATTTGCCAAAATCTTTAAGATTATTATTTGTGGAGTGGTATTTTTAGATTTTGAGCTCAAACTTGGGATGTGCAGGTTGAAGACTGAGACCGAGATTAATCTAGTGATCTAGAGATAGGCTGGGGGAATATTGTTGAAATAAAGGCTAAAGATGGTGTAGCCTGAAGTAGGACAGGGGTGATGGAGGGAAGGGTTGAGTCTGTATACAGCTGCCCATTCTTCCTCTGTGTTATGAACAACCATAGGATCAATCCTTTAGGTGACAGCAGTGGTTAGGTAGTGCATGAGTTGCTCATCCTATATTGGAGGCAGTAATTATTACTGGTCCCTTTCCTTGCAACCGGATCTGATTTTATGTTTGTTTTCAGTTCTATAAAACCCATTTTATTCTAATTTCTTCTTAGACACATCGTACCTTCCAGCATAATATTATGGCAGAACTCAACTGTTATATGAAGCTCTCTAAAAATTCTGGATTGTAATAATATTAAAACTATTTGCAGTATATTTCCCTCTTCATTAAAAAGTAGACAACTATTTCTAATGTGTGTGTTGATTTTATTAATATGTGTTTAACTTCATGTATAATCTCTTCATATAAGTTAGAATACTAGACATAAGGTAGAATACTAGAATGGACAATGATAATTAATTTAACTCTAAAGTCTCTAATCAAAATAAGGTATTAGGAAATAGCAGCTTGAGCCATTATGCTAATTTGGCTTGTTAAAACACAGTAAATTTACTGTAAATGCATGCTTGCAAATTTTCTTTATGTAACACGAGAGCTAACAGCCAACACTTTTACAACAACTTAATAAAACAGTAGTTAGGGAGCTACAAACATGACTGAAAATCTGATACCCTAAATTCAAACTGATAAAATGTATTTTTTTCCTAAAATATATTTAGAGAATAAAAAGAGTCTTAAATCCATGTTATTGTTGCACAAAAATGAAATCAGCTACAACTGCCTCAAAATCAGGATATCAGAGAATCAAAGATGGCGACAGAGTAGAGAGCAGTGCTGATGGTGTTCTCAGGTACCAGAGCAGCTGGAGGACAGGATAGGGAGTGCAAGACATCTTCAGGTCCCTAAGAACCTGAAGATTGGAGCAGTCAGCATCTGGGCTCAGGGGAGCACAGCCCAGAGGCAGCAGAGACCTACAGGAAAGCAGGTGAGACAGTTCCAAACCAGCCTTTGGGCCTAGGTCGGCTCTGGGCAGTGGCGGCTCTACCCAGAGGGGCGTCTTTAACTGAAGCCAGCTCCAGGCTTCCTGGCGACTAGAAATCTGAACAGTGAAGTGTGGACAGTGAGGGCAAACACTGGAGAGAACGAGAAATTGAAATGCAAGGCAGGGACTGTGTGAGAGACTCACTCAGGCAAGGCAGGGACTGTGTGTAGAGAGGAAGCTCCACACTGGGCGAGAGGCAGAGGAAAAGAGTCCTGTGGGGAACAGGAGCTGGGGAGCAGGGAAGTGCACCAGCCAGGGCGACGAGAGGGCTGAAAATGGTGCTGCTGAGCCACCGGGAAACAGCAGCTTGAAGCCCCTGTGAGGGGGGAGGCCCAGCCCTGGGCACCCACAAAGACCCCCAGGATCCCACAGAAAATCCAAACTGTGAGCTGGGAAATTGTAGCTGGGGCAATTGACCAGCCCATTGCCTGCCACAAAGGCCACACTGGAAGGGCTCGAATCACAGAGGCGGAGTGAAGGACTCATTGTAGAGCTGGTCTGCTTGGAGGATTGGCCCTCACCCGGGGGAGCTGGGCAGTGTTGGCAGACCCCGGACACTGTTGGCGGATGAGGGCTGCCTCCTCCGGGATCTTCGGGGACAGGGCCAGTCATCACAGGAAACAGTCAGGTTGCAGGCTTCCCTGCAGAGGTGCCAAGTGCCCATCATAGGCAAGAACCTCTGCCAAAAGTTGGAGGGGGTACGCTGCTGGGCTTCAAACAGAGGAAAAGGAAGGGTCCCAGAACAACGGCAGCCCTAAAACCCAGCTAGGCTATTGGAGGCCCAGCCTACCTGAGGGGTAACACTCAGAATCAGCCCTGACTGTGACAATCATAGGCCCTGCCACTCCAAGACCAGCTAGACTGTAGACTGCAGAGACCTGACCAAGAAAAAGAGGCAGACTCAGGAAATGGATCACTGCTAATCTCAAGCACCTGACTTACACCGAGAGCTACATGAACTATTAATCCCTAACATATCCTTTTCAAAAGTTACTTCTCACATATTTTTAATCCTCCCCTATCTCAATCCACCAAAATACCCAAGACCCTCCCCCTACTCTTGATTTGAAGTCTAATCACTCTCTGGCTACAAAGCATTCCCAGCCCTCAATCTAAATATTCCTCCCCTCCCAGCCACCTAAACCCTTTCTTTATTCTTTTCCTTCTTCCTTTTTCTTTTTCTTTTTCTTTTTCTTTCTTTCCATTCTTCCTGTTAAAGCCCACAGGTCCTGGCATGACCGGGACCAACCAAAGATCATAAAGGGTGAACAACCACCTAAACCCTTTCTTTATCATTATTATTTTTTTCTTTTTCTTATTAGTTTTTCCTTTTTTTTTCTTTTTCATTTTAAATTTTTTAATCTTTTTTTTTTTTTTTTTTTTTTTCCCTCTGTAATAAGACCATAGGTCCTGGCTCCAATTGGACCAACCAGGGATCATTAAGGGTGAACAGCCACCTAAACCCTTTCTTCTTATAATTATTATTATTTTTATTCTTTTTTTCTTTTTTTCCTGCTAAAAGCCCACAGGTCCTGGCTCCACCTGGATCAGGGACAACTAAGGGTGAATAGGAAGGCAGACGCGGCAACTATATACATAGGCTTACACTGTTCACTCATACTTGAGGCTTTCTGATTCTTCCTCTTCTCATTTCTCTGAGAAAGGATAGATGGAGCTTCTTGACTGGAAGGAAAGGAGCAACATGCACAACCAATCCAGAATACAACCAGACAGCCCAAATAAAGGTCACACCAAGAACAACAAGTGGAGAAAATCAGGGAGACTACAACATTGAACTCCACAAATCTCCTAACACAGAAGGGTGTACAACTAATGTAAGGAAGCAAAGCAGATTAATCCAAGGAAAAAATGAAAAACAAAAAGCAACCAACAACAGACACCCAAAATGGGGATAAAAAGAATGAGTCCATCACCGAAAGGAAAGGAAGAATCCCCAGAAAGACCACCAAATGAAACAGAGGCACCTGAAATATCAGATAAGGAATTCAAAAGAATGATGATAGAGAAGCTCAATGAGCTTAGCCAGCTCAAAGAAAACTATAAACAACTCCAAGGAAGTTACAAGGAACTTACTGAGAGCTACAACAGCATGAAAAAGGACATAGAAACTATCAATAAGCACAAGGAGGAAATGAAGGATACAATTTCTTAATTGAAGAATGCAGAAGGAGGAATCAACAGTAGGCTAGAGGAAGCAGAGGACCAGATCAGAGAGTTGGAGGATAATGTAGACAAATACTCCAAGACAGTACAAGAGAATAAAAAAAGGCTGAACAAGATTGAAGAGGATTTAAGACAGCTGCAGGACAAATGAAATGTAACAACATCCGTATCATAGGGATACCAGAACGAGAAGGAAACAAGGAATGGAAAACATGTTCCAAAAAGTAATGATAGAAAACTTCCCCAACATGATGAGTGAAAATAATTAATCAAGTTCAGGAAGCACAGAGGATCCCAATGAGGATCAACCCAAACAGACCAAGACCAAGGCACATTATTATTAAAATGGCTAATTTCAAAGACAAAGAGAGAATCCTAAAGTATCAAGAGAGAAACAACAAATAACATATAAGGGGACTCCAATAAGGCTATCAAATGATTATTTAACAGAAATAATTCAAGCCAGAGGAAATGGCAAAAAGTATTTCAAAAGCCCTGGATGGTAGCACAGTGGTTAAGGCGCAAGCCAGCGAACCCAAAGGTCACAGGTTCAATTCCCCAGCCAGGGCACATAACCAGGTTGCAAACCAGGTCTCCAGTCAGGTCTGTGGCTGGAGGCAGGTGAAACACAACCATACATTGATTCTCTCCCTGTCTGCCTCTCTCCCTTCCCTCTTTCTAAAAATAATAAAATAAAATCTTTAAAAAAAAATCTTAAAAAAAAAATTATTTGAAGTAAAGGTAAACAAGGGCCTGCAACCAAGAATACTCTACCCAGCAAGGCTCTCATTCAAGAGAGAAGGAGAAATAAGGAGTTTCCCAGACAAAAAAAAGACTAAAAGAATACATCTCTAACAAACTAGCATTGCAAGAAATGCTAAAGGGTCTGCTTTAAAAATAAGTAAATAAATAAAATGAAGAAACAGAGAAAGCCAAAGAGGAATACAGACACAAAGGGAGAAAAATGGCAATGAATAAGTATCAATCAATAATAACCTTAAATGTAAATGGATTAAATGCACCAATCAAAAGACATAGGGTAGCCAAATGGATAAGACAACATGACCCACATACATGCTGTCTTCCAAGAGACCCACCTCAGAACAAAAGATCGACACAGATTGAGAGTGAAGGGATGGAAAACTATATATCAAGCAAATGGACATGAAAAAATAGCTGGAGTAGCAATACTGACTTCAGACAAAATAGATTTTACAATGAAGGCCATAAAAAGTGATAAAGATGGACATATCATAATACTTAAGGGAACAACCCATCAAGAAGAAAAACTCTGGTAAACATATATGCACCCAACATAGGAGCTCTGAAATATATAAGGAAAATCTTGGAAGACTTTAAGAAAGATATATACAACAACACACTAATAGTAGGGGATTTTAATATCCCACTATCAACAATGGACGGATCTTCCAAACAAAAAATCCCCAGAGATGTTGTGGCATTGAACAAACCTCTAGAGGAAATGGACCTAACTGATGTATACAGAGTCTTTTACCCCAAAGAAGCAAAATACATGTTCTTTTCAAATGAACATGGATCATTCTCTAAGATAGATCACATGGTATGTCACAAGACAAGCCTCAATACAGGAAAATTGAAATCGTACAAAGCATCTTCTCAGATCACAATGACTTGAAACAAGAAACCAATCTCAAGGGGAAAAAACAAAAATTCTCTAACTCATGGAGACTGAATAACATGCTTTTAAGCAATGAATGAGTTAACAATGAGATCAAAGATGAAATAAAAAAGTTCCTGGAAACAAATGACAATGAACACACAACAGCCCAAAACCCATGGGATACAGCAAAGGCAGTGCTCAGAGGGAATTTTATAGCAATACAGGCCTTCCAAAAAAGGTCACAAGAAGTTTACAAAAACAACCTAACCACAAAGCTGCAAGAACTAGAGGAGCAACAACAAACAAAGCCCAGAGCAAGTAGAAGGAAGGAAATCATCAAGCTCAGATCAGAACTAAATAACTCAGAGATTCAAACTACAATTTGAAGAATCAATAGGTCCAGGGACTGGTTCTTTGAAAAAATAAAAAAAAATTGACAAGCTATTATACAGACTCTTCAAGAAAAAGAGAGAGAGTACCCAAATAAACTGAATCAGAACTGACAGAGGAGAAATCACAACTAATACCTCAGAAATACAAAAGATTGTAAGAAATTACTACAAACAACTACATGACAAAAAATATGACAACCTGGAGGAAATTGACACATTTATGGAAATGTATAGTCTACCAAAACTAAACCCAGAAGAAGCAGAAAGCCTCAATAGGCCAATAACAACTAGTGACATTAAAGAAGTAATCCAAAATCTCCCAAAGCACAAAATCTCTAGACCAGATGAATACACAGGTGAATTTTACCAAACATTTAAAGAAGAACTAACTCCTATCCTTCTCAACCTATACCAAAAAATATAGGAAGAGGGAAGACTCCCAAACTCTTTTTATGAGGCCAATATTATTCTAATCCCAGTGCAAGTCACAACTAAGAAAGAAAGCTACAGGCCAATATCTCTGATGAGATAAAATTCTCAACCAAATATTGGCCAATCAGACTCAGCAGTATATTACAAAGATCATACACCATGATCAAGTGGGCTTCATCCCAGGGATGCAAGGATGGTACAACATTCATAAGTCAATAAATGTAATATACCACATCAACAAATTGAAAGATAAAAACCATATGATCATATCAATAGATGCGGAAAAAGCATTTGATAAAGTGCAGCAACCATTTATGATAAAAACCCTCAGCAAAATGGGAATAGAGTGAGTATACCTCAACATCATAAAGGCCATCTATGAGAAACCTGAAGCCAACACCATACTTAATAGACAGAAACTGAAAACTTTCCCCCTAAGATCAGGAACAAGACAAGGCTGTCCACTTTCTCCACTTCTATTCAACACTGTCTTGGAAGTTCTAGCTATAGTCATCAGAGAAGAGAAAGAAATCAAAGGTATCCAAATTGGAAAGGAGGAAGTCAAACTGTCATTGTTTGCAAATGATATAATAGTGTACATACAAAACCCAACTGGCTCCACCCAAAATTTACTCAACCTAATAAGCAAGTTTAGCAAAATATCTGGGTATAAATTCAATATCCAGAAATCAAAATCATTTTTGTATACCAATAATGAAACAACAGAAATAGAAGCAAAAACAAATCCCATTTACCATAGCAACAAGAAAAATAAAGTACCCAGGAATAAACTTAACTAAGGAGGTACTCAGAAATCTACATAACAATGGAGAAAGAAATCTAGGAAGATACAAATAAATGGAAGCATATATCATGTTCATGAATGGGAAAAATTAATCTCATAAAAAGTCCATACTACCCAAAGCAATCTACATATTCAATGCAATCCCAATAAAAATACCAATGACAGACTTCACAGAAATAGAAAAAATACTTCAAATGTTCATATGGAGCCAAAAATGCTCACAAATAGCCACAGCAATCTTGAGAAAGAAGAACAAGGTAGGAGGAATCACAATACCAGACTTCAATCAAGGCTACTGTCATCAGAACTATCTGGTACTGGCATAAGAATAGACATAAAGATCAATGGAACAGAATAGAGAGCCCAGAAATTAACCCAGGACTCTATGGTCAACTGATATTTGACCAAGGGAGAAGGAACATCAAATGGAGTAAAAACAGTCCCCTCAACAAATGGTGTTGGGAGAACTGGACAGCAACATGCAAAAAGATAAAACTAGACCACCAACTTA
>PVIW01007735.1:24247-69215 GCA_004026585.1 Noctilio leporinus | reverse complement strand
TCTCTGCTTCATTTTTGTTTATATTTTCTAGACCCTGTAGTAAAAAGAGGTTCAATCATTGTGGATCCAGAAGAAACTCAGGCATGACTAGGTCTGCTGTGTTAAAGATGCAGGTAGAGATTGTGGAGTAAGTATGCTGACATTTTACAAATTTGATTATGGCAAACCTTTATGTGAACCACTAATAGAAAATACCAGGTATAAGTAAAATTATAATTGATAAGAAAACCATTCTTATTCTTTAACCAATGATTACAGGATGAATATATTATTCAGGTAACATCTCATCATTAGACTGTTCATCATTGGCAGTTTAGCCTGACTGTTCATCATTGACAGTTCAGCCTGATGCTCATTGTTAGAATTTGTGCCTACATGGATGTGTGATGTAGCTATAATCAGGAAGCAGGATGAGTACTATGCTGGGCCCATTGATTGTTTGGCAATTACTTTTAGGGACTTTCTCAAAGTCTCAATTCATGGAACCTGTTGAAGTCTGTCACCATGGCTGTGCATAATGGGCATCTACAGAACTTGAACCTGACATATTGATTGTATCAATGTGTGAAAGGGAAACAGGAACTCTGTGCATGGAGGTAAATTACCACTGATGGTGAAAGAAATTCATCTGAGCTGATACATTCACTATGACCTCCAGAAGTACAAGAGTAAATATGTGTAGATGCTGCACATGTGTTGAACCTGATTCTCGAAGTGGGGAATTTTGAATCCTTTGGGTCTTGGGCAAGCCTTCATCCAGTTCAGCACCTGGTTTGGGACAACAGGGGTGCCATGGGTTGGTACAGAGCTACTGCCATACAAGTCATCTCCTTCTCGTGATCCTGGATGGCTGATGGCTTCTCTCTCCTGAAGAGGGCTGGCTGTTACCACAGGTCAGCCTCAATGGGTGCTTCCCTACACTAGGAATATGGACGGTGAACACATTACAGTTCCCAAGGTGCATGATCGTATATGCTACCAGGTCCTTGTCTGATGATGATGTTGTAAACAAATTTCAGGAGGCCAGCCACTTGCACTGATGTTTCTGGAGGAGCCAGAGTTTTCACCAGTGGCATTGCTAGGGGCAACCCAGCAGCAAACATGCATGGGTGCAGCTGAGAGGTCATGAAAGTTGGAAGACATGTTGCTTGGAGCCTTCTATGCATGTGTGAGGATCCCCACCCATGTGACATGTAAAATCTCCACATCCCCAATTCTGACCACTTCCATCAACCCCAGAGGCAGAAAGCAGCTGAGCTAAGGTAGGGGGTCCTAACAATGTGCTGGGTTTGAGTGCCACCTTTCTTTACAGCCTGAGAAGGTGCAGGGGATGCACAGCCACCAGGGGACTGTGTGTAGCCTAGGCATTCATTCCCCCAGAGGTGGAGCCGCTATAGTTTTCAGAGCCACTATTGAACCTAGGGATGTGGACTTTCTCAGGAAAGAGGCCCAGAGAGAATCAGCCCCCTGCTTTGGCCCAACCCATCACAGGTGGTTTTGGTGGTGGTGCTGTAGCCAGTTGGACATCCCCACACCTCTCTGGGAGGCTCTCCTTGAGGCTTCCAGGGGTCCCTCCAGAGGCCCCTGCCCCCCACACCACCATGAGGTTCCCAGCCCAGGTAGCAGAAGACAAGGACCTGTCCTACCCAAATGGTGATGATGGAGCCCCTTTCACCTACAAGATATCAAGGAGGCGATCCAGAGGGTGGTGAAGTGGCTTCAGAGGACTTTCAGAGCCCCGCAGCTGCAAAGAGTTTTGGGATACACCTGTGTTTTCCAGGCAGCTGTGACAGAAGCTGGGGAAATCATCTGGGCCACAAGGTGGGGCCAAGCTGAAGGGACTTCCATGTCCCTGTTTCTGGGGCTCCAAGACACCGACCCAAGCTGCCAGACAAGGGGTGCCCTGTGGCATGGTAGACCCCAGGGAAGCTCGAGGTCATTCCCTCTGCAGTGCCTGGGGCAGTGGAGTGGGGCAGTGGTGTGGGGCAGCTCACCCTCCAGTGCAGGGGCTTCTGCACTGAGTAAGAAGATGAAGACACCTATTGGGGCAGGGATGGGGAGTGGCCACGGTGGAGGGGGTTGGCTGGTAGGCAAAAGCCTACAGCACCCCTCATTCCCAGGCCTAGTCACATTCAAGTACTCACCTGGATGGACCCTGCTTAGCCTGTGACATCACAGGAGTTTGGGTGCATTCAAGGAGTATGGTTGTAGAAAGGGAAAGTGGCCTCCAAGTAACCACAAGTAGCCCTGCCTGGCCTCCAGGCCCCTATTCCTTCAGAGGGGCCCCAGGTAGACATACGCTGGCTGCCGCACCCCTCTCTGTGACGCTGCCCCTGAGCCCTCCACTGGTCCCCTCTGCCACTTCACCAGGTTCCAAAAGGCGGGGCACGAAAGGGTAGGGCAAGGGCACATCCTGCGGAGGTGGGGGTCATTGTGACATCCCCTCCCTCCAGAGCTGAGGAGAGGAGGGGGCATGCTCTGGCCCAAAGGAAAGAATTCAGAAGGTGGCTGCAAGGTCAGGCAGGGGCTGCTGACTGAGGACCTGCAGCAGAGAGCACCCCAAGGCAGGACTGAAAAGGAGGGGTGTCAGTTGCCCTCCAAGGCCCCTCCCCTCCCCCAAGAGGCAGGGCTTAGATTGGTTGCTTATCTCCCTGGGCCTTGGGGTTAGTGGCTTTGTGAGGGGACTTCCCCAGGGTTCCCTAATTAGGGCTGTAGGCCTATACTCTTGTGTGTGGGGCTGGGAGACACCTGACCCACTTCCATCCTCAACCAGTGCCCTAGGGTTGCTGGGCTCCCTCTAGCAACCTGCGATATCCCCTCCACAGTGCTAATGTCAGTGGGGAGCACCTGCTCATTCTCCTGGGCAGGGGGTTTAGCTCTGAGCAAAAAGGTGAAGGCACCCTAGCAGAAGGAGGTGGCCGCAGGGGCTACCAAGGCGGTGGCCACCCAGACGGCAGAAGAGGGGCCCCAAAATAACAGTTCCACCCAAGCCTACAGCATCGGCTCATCCCATGCCACCTCTCATCCACACACTAACTAGGCCCCACCCTGGTTAGCTGTCTAGAATATAAGGAATTATCCTGCACCTTCAGGGTACTATGGCAATAGAGGAGGAAATTGGCTTCCAGCAGCCCCAGCAGCCCTTGCCTGGCCTCCAGGCCTCACTCCCAGCTACATTCAGGTACCCAGGAGCAGCTCCCACAACCTCCACCTATGGGCTTCCCTGCCTCACCCCAACCTGCTTTGTTATCTGTCCCTTTCTGTCTCTTTCTCTCTCTTTCAATTGGAATGTCTTTCCTTCTGTCCTGCTTGCTTTTCTTTTCCTTCTTTCTTAGACAAGACTAGAATTAATTTATTAACTGCATGCATGTCTTTATTTTATACAGAATACAGTAACAATTCCTCCTCTTTCCTCACACAAAAGGTCTCCACTCTAGTACCTCAGCTGGACAAAACCACTTTGGGCATCAGCCATGACAGTTGAATGCAAGTTCCATCCTGAAAGCAACACCATGCCACCAGAATGGAGAACTCTACCAGGCAAAGTTGGAAGCCTTCTTGGGTAGCTCTCCTCTAACACATCCTAGCGGTACTCATCTTCTGTCAACAGGAATTATTATTTCTTTATTTCTTTTTTTTAAGCTGGTTTTCCTCAGGCTGGAAATGAACAAAAGCAGAGCTGCTCAGCGTCCCTCACTTTCCCCTTTTTCAACAGAGAGGTGTGCTTAGGCAAGGCGTTGGTGGTTGGAGATATGCTGATGTCACCATCTCCTTTGAAGTATAAAAAGCTCCCTGCTGTCATTTTCACAGAGCCTACTCTCCTGGAGCACTTAGAACATTCACAACCAGGAGGCATGTGAGAGGGCATCAATTCAGTCTAGTCAGAGGGGACTCAGAAGACAACAAGCTGATATCCCAGGACAGTGAATTTCAACCACTGTTGAAAATTGCCCCAAGAAGTTTTAAAACATTCCATACCTGACTATTTAGTATTTAGATATATTTTCCCTTAGATTGTCAAAAATATGAAAAAGAAAATACCAACAGCCAACGCAGCAATAACCGCTTAGTGTTAATGGATCAAAATTGTTTTTGTTTTTCTTGTTTTACTTTTTGGTCAGATTGGCAGACTTTGTGGTTTTTGGTGGAACACACCAGTTTTGTAATTAACAAATGGTGAAAAACATTGAAAATTGCTGCCCTAGGGTTGAGCCTGGGTTTGAGGCTAATAGAAGAGAAGATAGTTCTGGACAGATAGATTTCCCCTGCACATAAAATTGTTGGAAAATTCAAAGCCATGGATTCTGAATGAAGGCCCGCAGGGTTCGCTACTATATCCAATGAATGAACATTACCCATTTTCTTTAACACTCAGAGAATTTTCAACTCAATGCTGAACTGTGTTCCAAAATATGAAGCATGTAGAATAATGGCTTTTTGAAGAAATGAGCTAGAATGATGTCCAAAGTTTCCTTTGGAGGAGCTAAATGTTGCCATGTAGAAGAATCGTGGGGATTGAAGTTCATGTGCTGTGTAAGACACTATACATGACATGATATGAATGTGGCTTGAACAGTGAAGCAGATAGATCAAGGAAATGAATGGTGAGCCTTTGCCAAAGGATTCAAGGCCCAGTTCCTCTGGTGCATTGGGGTCATAGTCAAGAGATAAGCCAATTGTTTATGCAAGTCATTTCCTGAGTCCACCCTCCATGCTGGAAACAGTGCTAAGTATTTGAAACACAAGGATAAATGGTCTTTGTGCCCAAGAAGCTCCAATTGGACTTGGGAAGGTGACAGTTAAGCTGTGGGGACTGGAGTAATAGCTGTTCCTGCGGAGTGTGGGGAAAGGGAATCTCCACAAAGAAACCTGACTTGAGAAATGTCAGAAATGAATAGCAGGAAATGGGATGGGGAAAGATTGTGGGAAGAGAAAAAGAAAACAAAATAGGGGAACAGGGAAGATCATAGACAGGTGTGAGGTGGTATCTTATTGCAGTTTTCATTTGCATCCATCTGATGGCTAATGATGTTGAGCATTCTTTCATATGTCTTTGTCCTCTTTGTAGGTCTTCCTCAGAAATTTGTCTGTTCAGGTCCTTGTCTATTTTTTAATTGGACTATTTTTCTCCCTGGTGCTTAGTTACATAAGTCAAACCCTTGTCTGAGGTATCATTGGCAAATATATTTTCCCATACAGTTATTTCCCTTTGAATTTTGTTGGTATTTTCTTTAGCTGAATAGTAACTTTTCAATTTGATATAGTCCCATTTGTTTATATGTTCCTTTATTTTCTTTGCCCTTGGAGAGGTATCAGTAAACATAGTTCTGCAAAGGATATATAAAATCTTACTGCCTATATTTTTATCCAGGACCTTTATGGTGGCACTGCTTATGTTCAAGTCCTTTATCCAACTTGAGTTTATACTGGTGTATGGTGTAACTTGGTGGTCTAATTCTAATTTTTTGCACATCACCGTCCAGTTCTCCCAAAACCACTTGTTGAAGGGACTATTTTTACTCCTTTTTATGTTCCTTCTGTCTTTGTCAAATATGAATTGACCATACAGCCCTGGGTTTATTTCTGGGCTCTCAATTCTATTCCATTGATCTATATGTCTATTCTTATGCCAATACCAGATTATTTTGATTACAGTAGCCTTGTGGTACAGTTAGATGTCCGGTATTGTGATTCCTCCTACCTTGTTCTTCTTTCTCAAGATTCCTGTGGCTATTCATTGACATTTTTGGCTTCATATAAATTTTTGAAGTACTTTTTCTATCTCTGTGAAGTCTGTCATTGGTATTTTAAGTGGTATTGCATTGAATCTATAGATTTCTTTGTGCAGTAGAACATTTTAATGATATTAATTATTCCCATCCATGGTCATGGTATATGCTTCTAAGTATTTATATCTTCCTTAGTTTCTTTCTTCAGTGTTCTCCAGTTTTCTGAGTACAAATCATTTATCTCCTTGGTTAAGTTAATTCCTGTGTACTTTATTTTTCTTGTTGCTGTGGTAAGTGAGATTTATTTTTTAACTTCTATTTATGATGTTTCATTATTGGGATACAAAAATGTTATTGATTTCTGGATATTGAATTTGCATCCAGATATTTTGCTAAATTTACTTATTAATTTGAGTAATTTTTTGGTGGAGTCTATAAGGTTTTTATGTACACTATCATGTCATCTGCTAATAATGACAGTTTTACTTCCTCCTTTCCAATTTGGATACCTTCGATTCCTTTTCCTTCTTTAATAGCTATGGCTAGAATGCAGGCTGACTCCTCTTCACTGTATATACCCCACAATAATACGTGGTCATGTTCTCTGTTCTCAGGTTGCTCAGCTCTGTGCTCTTGGACTTATCTGCGGTCATGGAGACTCTGTGCATAGCATGTTTTACCGTTGTTAGGGTAAACATCCCCTCAAAACTCAAGACCTTGTTCTGGGTCCTGTCACAACCAGTCAATATTGTATCTGGTGAAGGTCTATCCATAATCCTTGCAGGAGACCTTCATTGAGGCCTCAGGCTTCCTCACCTAAGCCCCAGACTACATGAGCTACACAATTGGCATGGACACCTGTGGAGAAGATGAAACAGATGCATCAGTTTGTGGAAGTACAGCAAACTATCCATGGTACCCCCACTCAATATAGGACAGGGAAGAGCTCATGTGTATCCCCTGTGGGCAGGAATAGGACTCTCCAAATCCAGCCTGTCAGGACCTCTGTAGTGGAGGGTGTGGCTGTGGGTGATGTCCTTAGGACACAAACAGTCCCACATTTAACCTAGTCTACCTCTTCTTATTTGCATATTCATGATGCTGAGTGCTTCAAAGCTTAAGACTTCTCTTGACTTCAAAGAAGGTGGAGGACATAGACTCCATGCTAAGAAGGAGTGTGCTGATCCAAATCCTGATCTATTTGTGAGGATACATGTCCACTGGCAGGACTCCGAGGTCTGTGCTGACATCATTCCTCCCCACTGAGGAACAAGCTCCCATAGGACATGTTCCTCATTGTGAGCCATATGTGAGAGGCACAGAGATCATTTAGGCCAATTCTGGGCTGTAATGCTTGAAGGTCTTATCTGAATGTGTGTGTGCAAAATTCTGCACCAACTGATAAAACAAAGCCACCCCTGTATTTAAGCCTTACAAGTCAGATATAAGTAAGTCCTACATATACCCCCATTGACTGTATTTCTCTTGTCTTATCAACTTTGACAAATGCTGTGATAGAAAATGGTATTTCAAAAAAAAAAATGGTATTTCATTCCCTCATGTCTAACACTTATTTTAGATGTTTTAATGAAAAGGGAGGCCAAGGCCCTCAGATGAAGTCCCTTTGAAGCTCCCCCTATACCTTTTCCTGGAGAGCAGCCTTGAGCTCTCCATTGAGCAGGCCCAATGAGCCCCCAGCTTCCCAGCCCAAGCCCTGCAGGACAGGATCTTCTCTGGTCTAACAGAACATGGACTTTTCAGTGTCTCTAGTCCAGAGGTAAAGTCTGCACCCTGTATCCCCGGATGCTTCCTCAGTGTCACACTGTGTTTAGAGATCACAGGACACAGGCAATGACCATACTGATATCCAGTGACTGCAGGGAACACCAATCCATGGCTCTGTGAAGCCACCTGGGAGCCCCTTCCCTGGAGCTTCCAGATGCACTGACTCTGACAATACACCTGAACCCTGGAGCCTTTGAAGACTTTGGGAACTTTGATATCCTTTGCTTATTCTGCTGGGTTGTCCCATCTAAGTAACCCTGCATATGACCCTAATACCACTACACTTCTACTGCTCAATAAATCACACACACGCACACACACACACACACACACACACACACACACACACAGAGTGGTGATTTTCATGGTAATAAAATACAGGCTTCCCTTCTCCCCTGTTACTAGCCCATGGTGAGGGCCCCCACTCTGACCTGTCTCCTAGTGATTCAGCTGATTTAATAGCAGAACAAAAGCAAACATCATTGACAGGAAGACTGGATAGGGTCCATCCTTGTGTTTTCCTGTTTCCCCAGTGCCTGGAAGCTGCAGAGACCATGATGAGAATTGCTCTGGCTTGGTTTGGGAGGGTCAGACCAAGAAGGGGCTTGTTTAATTGGTGTAATCATCAGTGGCCCAACAGGTTGAGGGGTCTACTGACCTACAACCCTCGTGTGCCCAAGGGTAGAACCTAAGGGTGCTTTTGATTGACATCTCCACAGCAGCAGAAACAGGTGCTGATGCAGGAACAGGGGTCCCAGAAAATTGGCATTGGCTGGTTAGTCCCTGTGGTACAGTGCCTGGATGGTTTTGCCCTTAGCCTCCTGGTGCCCTGAGTGCCCCCTGCAGTTCAATCCTTTTGTATTTGACATGACGTTTGTGTCTGGGCTCACACTGACTTTATTTCTTTCAGTCTCTCACACAGTAATACAGGCAGGTGTCTGTCTGCAGATTGACAATGTTCAGTATCATCCCATTAGATGGAGTCACTGCCTTTCACAGATGCAGCATAATGTGTAATGTGACTTTAGATATTTTTCAATGGGACCTGCCCAATCCAGTGTTTTTTGTAATGTATACTAACTGTATTAGTATAATGTCAGTTAATATCAATTTAATCTATTTAGAGGAAATTTTGAGAAACACAAAAGGACAGGAACAGCTGGGAGTGCAAGCTCAGACATGGGAATTTCTCTGCCTAAGAATAAGGCTCAGTCTGAGGTCTGAGAATTATTCTGGTCCAGCCACACCTCCACAATCACCACCATCCTGTGAGAACAAGGGTGGGATGCAGCTGGATGAGCAGGAGCAAAGAGAGGTTCTGGGAAAACACTAGTTCTTCTCTCCAAGATCTCCCAAGCATTTTCCAAGAGGACAGAAGATGCTAACCTCACACCAAGGAGGAAATACAATTAAGGAACTACTGGAAGTTTTTCATTTTCTGGTGCCAATAGCAGAAACCAACTTCAACAATGGTCTCTAAAGCTGGAGGCATTGATGAACACAGCTCATCTCTTCACACAACCACATCAACATTACAACTATTCTATAGAATAACCATTGTTCAGAAACATCAGAAGTTGTCTTGAATAGAACTCTGTTTCCTATGGAATTAAAGATACCATATTCATCCAGACTTGTAGAGAAGATGCAGATGTGGAACAGAGTGACTCTACATTCCTGTGTGGTGGAAAATATTTGGGAAAAAATATTTTGGGAACAAAGAGTCCCACCTTGACACCAGGTGGCCTAGGCCCTGAGTCCAGTGCCAGTAACATAAGTCCCCGTGTCTCCTGGCTGCTAATAAAACCCAGCAGAGATTGAGTTGGTGGAAAAAGTCTTTGGGGTCCCAGGAAATTCCTCTTAAATAACCCACTCACAAACTTACTCAGACTCAATCCCTCTGAGCTCTATCATTGGAGTAGCAGTTTGAAAAGAACCAGTTGCATGTGGGGAGGTACTGAAGTGATTGGCATTTGGGCCAAGGACTGGTGCAGGGATTTATCTCAGTCAGAAAGGTATTCAGAGGCCATTGTCCTTTTCTGAACCATCCATCCAAAGACCCAGAGAATCAGCAGGTGGTTATCTTATCTGAGATTTCAACATGGCTAACACTGTCTGCTCTACCTTGGGGATCCACTGAGTCTCCATCCCACCCAAATTGTGCATGCAACCAAGCTACCAACAGTGAATTTTCTATATATATATTGCTGACCTTGGCTCATGCTTCATAACTTCCTAAACCTCCATAACTCTTGCTGAGTGATCCCTAATCTGACACTAGCAGCAGCCAGATTAGAGGTTCACAGTTTAGCTTCACCAAGACCCTTCAAGCCTAGCACAAGTAGCAGCCACCTGCATGTTGCTATAACCCATGCAGGGTGGCCCTGGGAACAACACAGTTGGGGGCTGACCTTGGTCTGCAACACCCAGGAAGCTTCAGAGACTCACACTCAGTGTACAGCTACAGACTATGTCAGAGTGTTACAGCCAAATAAGCAGCCAGAAGGGAAGCTAAGGCAGAACATTCACCATTACAATCTAACAAATAACTTAATTGAAAAGGCTGGAAGCAAAGGGAGACATGTCTCACCCACTGACCCAGTCATCCTGAGTCTGGTCCAATAAGACTACTAGGCATTCTGAACAACACAAGTAAACTGTGATAGTGCAGGATGGGGGGAGCCCTATAAAGTCTGTGTGTATCATCTCCACCAGCTCAGAATAGGAAAACCTAGAAACTATGCTTTCATCCCAAGGCTAGAAAAGGCAGGAGAGGTTCTACAGTACCCAAAGAAAAAGCTCATTAAAACAACTTTGATTAACTGCCTGCCTCCCATCATGCATACACAATGAACAAATAGATTCTGGAGCGAGATAAGGATTCAGGTTAAAGTACCCTCACACATGCCTAAATTTAGGTCATCACATCCTACCCCCCAAAAAGCTGGAATCACTTTAATCCACCAATATAAATGTACCTCCTTCACTGCCATCCCAACAACTATATATGTCCTCAGAACAAAGGACTCAATCTCTTGGTTCTGTTGGCTCTCTGGTTACTGGGCCTCTGGTCACCATTGGGTGAACTTGCCACCTGGGCCTTTGGCCAGCTATGCTTTCTTCGTTCATTCATTAATAAACTTTGCATGCATGCTAATAGGCTTGCTGATCTGTAATTCTTTATTACATTGGAGAAAAGAACCAGTGTTTCCCCAGTAACAAAACATCAGCATCCTGCCCCTGCACACAGCTGATACTCCACAGAGAGTGCAAGTTGCTGGTTAGTGGCTAGAGTCAGTCCTTGCACCTGACAAGCCTGGAGAGTACATTCCAGTGACCTGTCAACAGTTATCAATGACAACTACATGAAGAGGTTGTGCTCAGCTCATACAAATAGTGCACATTGAGCACTGAGCTGTTGTGTTAGGGGAGACTGTGCTACTGGACCAAGCAGGATACCTTATACACTAGGCCACAGCACCGAGGCAAGGAATCATAGTAGCTCTACCTAATACATAAAAACAAATTTAGAGAGGCTATCAAAATAAAGAGATGAAGAAACTTGGCCAAAATGAAAGATCAGATCAAAAATGCAGGAAAAGAACTATACCATTTTGGGTTGAGGATGGAGCAGGTCTTGCTATTGGGTTTTATATTCCATAGCTCTCCTTTTCACATGGATTCTGTTGCTTGTAAACTGATGTGTTCCATGTTTTCCTGACCAGGAAGGAGAAGACTCAACACTTCAGAATAGGTGGACTGCAAACTCAGGTGATAAATGTCAACATCTGATCACATCAAATTGAAAGGAAACACCCATGACCAGAGGCTAATGTCAACATCTGATCACATCAAATTGAAAGGAAACACCCATGACCAGAGGCTGTGCTGAGCTGGGAAAAACAGTAATCATTTCCATAGTGAGTTCATGGTGTTCTGTCATGGCTTCCTGTCCATGTTGGAATCAGCAGGATGAGGAGAAAGGGGAGGTATCGTCACAGTCACTATGACAGGGGCAGGGCTAAGTGTGCTCTGGGGTGGACAAGGTTCTGGACCATCAAAGGCCATACCTGTCTCATGTTGGAATTCCCAAGACTGGGGCACACCTCCCAACCTGCAGTGTGGTCCTGAGGAAATAAGAGATAATAACAGAAAAATGATTTAGGGGAAATGAAGAGCAATGGTGATGTGAGGGTCACAGTTGAGTCTCATTGTTAATTGCAGTTCAAGGATGCAGGCATGAGATACAGGAGGAGTCCGCATGTCATGGGTGCTAGAGGCTGGACCAAAGCTCATATAGATGGCCCAGTTCCAAAGCCATCGGGTAGGAAGGTGATATTGGTTCCCTGTAGACCTTCAATAGTCAGGCAGAGCTCCCCACATTACTGAGGGTGATTTGCCTCCCCAGTCCACTGATTTTAAAAACTCTCATGGAAAACCCCCAGATAATGTGCAGGTACCCATTGCCTATCAAGCAGACTCATTAATTACCAATCACATGACCCACATTCCTACCATCTTAACAGACTCAGCCAGCCTTCTCCCCACATAATTTTCAATGGTATCCTCATTGACCACCAGTAGGAGATTTATCTTCTGAATGAGGAATCTACGGAAAAAGCTGATGAAGCTCACAGGGAGACCTTAGCATGTGTGTTAACAACAAAGGCTTCAGGAAAGCTCCAGAGTTGTTCGTGGATTTACACCTTACACCCCATGAAGCAAATGTAACCCCCACCTTTGAGAACAGCTCCAGAGCA
Source organism: Noctilio leporinus (assembly GCA_004026585.1). Taxonomy (NCBI): domain Eukaryota; kingdom Metazoa; phylum Chordata; class Mammalia; order Chiroptera; family Noctilionidae; genus Noctilio; species Noctilio leporinus. The sequence continues at coordinate 56,941 of PVIW01007735.1, read as the reverse complement.
GGATGTCCATTCAAGACGCAGATTTTCCAGAAGCTGCAGCCATTGGAAGGAGGCAGCTGACACAGAACCTTTGACACCATGGAAAAAATTGTTGAGAGTGGAAATTTCCAGTCAAGGTGTCCCACCAAGGTCCTGTAATGGCTGGTGTGTTCTTATCTGCTTGCTCATAATCCCACATTGCTGTGCACCCCAATGCATGGCTATCTCCCTTTCCTGTGTTATTGCAATTGTTAGGTGCATTCAGCAATCAGAACCCAGACATTGATGCTGGACATCTGTGGACTTTCTAGCCCCATTGTCCTGCATCCATGTCTTCCTTTCTATGGAAACACTGATAAGAAAGCCTAGGTGGTCACTCCATTGCCCAAGGTGGGACAGTCAGTTCATGAAAGTCCCTGCCCAGCACTAGATTCCTCATAGGTCCTCAATAGAGTCTGAGTCAGCCTCCTGGAGATTGGAAGCCACTTCACCCCTGCAGGAGAGGCTAGCTTGGACCTCCCAAGCCTTAATACATCAGAACTTACTTCATCCAGATCCCTTGGTGTTTGGGCATCATCAGACTCAACATTTGAAGCTGCATGAGGAGGGATACCTGCTGGGTTTTTACAAGGGCTGCATCATAGGTGCTGTGACACGGGTGCTGGAATATGACCACCATCACCAGCTCTTCTTTTTCCATCAGAACTGGCCACTTCGCTGCCAGCTGATGGTAGCTGATCCTGGGAGCTTCTGTTTGCTGCTGAGGTGTCTGTACCATTGCTGCCTTGACCTTCATGCAGGATCCAGTGTCATGTGAAGAGAAATCCTCAGGCTAACACAGGAACATGGACATAGCATCTAGCTGCTTCTGTTCCTGGAGTGGAAACTGTGATATCTGGGTCCAGATCTCCCTCTTGTATCCTATGTGGCCCCTGCAGCCCAGCTCTCCTGTCCCCTGCAGGGAGGTTTGTGTCTGTACTCAAATTGACTTTCCCTCTCTGTGTCACTCACACAGTAATACACAACCATGTCCTTGGTGGTCACAGAGCTCAGCTGCAGGGAGAACTGGTTCTTGGACATGTCTTTGGAGATAAAGGTGTGGCTTTTGAAGGACCAGCTGTAGTAAGTGCTTCCATCATAATTTTGCACCCAATCCACTCCAGCCCCTTTCCTGGGGGCAGGCAGATCCAGCTCCAGCAGTAACCAATGGTGATGGAGTAGCCAGAGACAGTGCAAGTGAGGGAGAGGGTCTGCAAGGATTTCACCATTCCTGAGCCCCACTCCTGAAGCTGCACCTGGGACAGGACACCTGGGGACAAAAAGCATTAGAATCTGTCATTAACATGTGATCACCACCATCCCACAGACCCTGTCTGACACTCACCCTGAGGTTCTGTCACCAGACACCGTAGGAACCCAGTAATCACATCTTCTTCTAGAGCACAGTTCTACCTTCCTCAGGGACCTCAGCCTCATGTGAGGAACTAGCTGGGAACCCCACAGCCCAGGGTGGGATTTACCCTGGAGCTGAAAATGAAATTTGCATGTGGGCAGTGTTTACCATATAAGAGGAGAGAGACAGTTCAGGATCCCTGATCATTTTGAAACCACTGAAGGTCAGTTTAGTCTTTGAACTCACTCATTATGTAAGTCAGGGATAGGGGATTTCCTGGTTTATGTGAAAAATGGGAATTAGCTCAAAGTACAACCTCATCTTTCAGAGCACAAGGAAAAATGGTGGATGTGAAGTGTCCATGACATTTTTAAATTATCATCCAACTTTCACAGAGATTAAAATAGTTTATTAGCATTTCCTCAGGCAGTTTCTAAATCACAGAAGTCTAGTGTATTTACAATTTCTAAATTTTACATCATAATTTAAAATATAAATAATGTTTATTTTAGGGTTAAACTAAAAATAAAGCATGACAATATTTCAGAGTATATTGTGAACATTTATGACATTTTTTTCTGAGTAATCACCTCCCAACACCAGGCACATATGACATTCTTCATTCTTAATTTTGGAAAATTTGTAATTGTGTCTACTATTTCTTCTGTAATCTCTTTTTTCTTTTTTTTTTTATTTATTTTTTAACTTTATTGTTGTTGTATTACATCCATCCCCTTTTTGCTCCCCTCTGTCCCCCTCCCCACCCACCCATTCCCCCCAAAGTCAATCCCACCTGTTGTCCATGTCCATGGTTCCTTTATACTAGGTTCTCGTCTAAGCTGCTCCCCTTCTTTGCCTCTACCTCCCCCCTACCCCCAACCCCTTTCCCCCTGACCACTGCAGGCCTATTCCTTGTATTCATATACTTGGTTCTGTTTTGCTTGTTGTTAGTTGTAATCTCTTTTGATACACAAGCCCAGGGCCCATTGTTGTAACATCAAACATGGGAGAAAGATGAATAATTAAAAGAGTGTATATGACTTTTTACAATCAGAATCTTCAGATGTTCAAATGATTTGAGCAGATAATTAACTGACCTATTTTCTTAGTCCAGTATCCTCAGTGATGTTGGGGTTCAGATAGAGGGAAATAAAGTGTATTTATATCTTAGATTTGCTCACAGGAAGTAGAACTTCTACCCTGACAGGGAACTCTCACTCCCAGCCTCCCTGTGTCCTGTTTCTGGGGTTGGTGAGTGTGGTCAGAGGCTGCTGGTCTCCCCACACAAAATAGAATCTTCTTAATATAAAATGCACTCATTCTTCCATCAGATATATGTATAGTTTGGAAATGTTTTCTCTGAATGCTTGCCTTTTAACTTCTTCTATGGGATTATTCATGTTTGGGTATGGCACTTTTATTAATTTTAATTTTAAACAATGCATTACTATTATATTAACTGGGTCCTCTATTGGGTGTTTTCACAAAAATCTCCTCTGAAATTGGTCCACCTTCATTGTCCATGCTCATTGGTTACATCAGCCTTGGGAACTAGAGCAGGCTCTGATTCCAGGAGTTCATTACTGCTGGGAAATTAACCGTAAACCTGGAAGTCACTTGCACTGAATAGGGGGAGGATGCTGGACATTTTTGAGTCACATGATGAAAATATGTCTTATTTTCATGAATAGAGTGATACTAGAAATATGGGTAATGGCTTTTCCAGAGAGGACTCACAAGGAAGTACAGAGCATGATAGAGACAGATCACATAATCTTAGAAAATACCTAAATATTGATCAACAGAAGTTGCCAAAGTATGGAAAACTTTAAGACTCTTCAAGTAGAGTACAAGAGAAATAGGGAACATGTCATTGCAAATGAGTGGGAAGGAGTCCCTTATTACCCACATTCTCATTTTCATTGTCTCTGTTGCATAATATAATGAGATGTCAGGTCAAGAGGAGTAGGGGGTGGATAACTTTGAAGTCATTGATCATCTGCTCACACCAAGACTGACCTAACCTAAGCAAAATAATTCACTGGGGTTCCATTTATGAAATCTCTCATCACTTACAGGGAAGAGTGGACATTTCTGACTAGGGGAGCCCTGGTGGGTGTCATTGCCTGAGGAGCCATAGTTTCATTGCACCAATATTCCTAACTCAGTGCATCATCATCATCATCATCATCACCATCATCATCATTATTTGCTTAGTAATAATTGTTCTTAATATTTATAGATATGGTCACTGTCCTCAGTCAATAACCTTTATCCACTTCATGCTCATTTGTTATGGTTTATAAGTGAAATATATACTCATAGTGCATTTTATTTTATTGTGACTGCTCAGAACTGATGGCTTCTTCCATTCTCTTCTCCATCAGCCCCACATGGAGAATCTGGTAAGTTAGTCTGGGTCTACACTTTAGTGGTCATTGGGAGATCAAAACCAAATAATTCCTGTAAGCAGAATTCCCCTCACTAACCATCTAGATAAAATAAAAGTGTTGAGCCATTCTCCTCTCCTGGCTCTATCAAAGTACACCTGACTTGCTGAAGAGCTTTTCCTGTTCCTCCCAGAGATTTAAAATATGTGTGTGACAATAATTCATGGCCTCTTAGGGTATGCTTTTGTCATCAGCCTGCATATCCACCCCAATCTGTCCTGGATTCCTCTGCCTCTGTGTGGTGGCACCTACTCTTAATGCTGGGAGCATGATGCCATATCTGTGATTGTCACCACCAAGAATCATTCTCCTCTGGTGTTTGATCCATTGGCCAAAGTGCCTGCTGTCCAGCATGCACATGTTCTGTTAGTGGCCAGAATGGTCACTGAGCATTGTGGGGTAGGAATGCACTGTTGGGTCTAGAGAGTCTCTATTGGATTCAGTTGGCATGACTTAAAAGGCTTGATGGTTCATTGGAAGTGGACAGAATGGTGTTGAAGGATTCTCTGTCTTTTGTCCACATAAGAATATTATATTTCTTGACATCACATATTTATTACTCAGAGACTTCAGAGTGAGAATAGATTCTGTAATCCAGAGAAGTTACCTCAGAGAAACTGCTACAGGAAGAGGAAACCACACAGGGAATAAGCTCAAACCTCCAACTGCACCTGCTACTGGGATGGTCCTTGTGTTCAGGGAATCTGAACACTTTTTGATGACTGCTGGCCCTTATGCAGGGAGGTTTGTGTCTGGGCCCTGGGTGACCTCTCCCACTGTGTCTCTTGCACAGTAATAAACAGCAGTGTCTTCCATTTTCAGGCTGTTAATTTGCAGGTACAATGTGTTATTGGCATTGTCTCTGGAGATGGTGAATCGACCCTTCACAAAGTCTCCATCATACCATATAATTGCCACCCATTCCAGACCCTTCCCTGTAGCCTGGTGGACCCAACCCATAGGGTAGCTACTGAAGGTGAATCCAGAGGCCAAACAGGAAAGACTCAGTGATCCTCCAGGCTGCACTACACCTTCCTCAGACTCCACCAGCTGCATCTCACACTGGGCACCTACAAACACAAAGATATCCGATCAGAAAACTATCATCTGCCCACTGTTTCATTCAGTAATAAACACTCACATTCTCAGTGTTTCTTGCTCTCCATAGATTACCTCTTAAAACAACCACAAGGAAAGGCCAGATGAGCCCAAACCCTATAGTGTGCAGTTTGTGTTCTGACCTGACCAGGCATGGGAACACCTGAAATCCTGGGCTAGGCTCCTGTTCCAGAGCTTTAGGGTGAAGACTGGGCTGTTTTTCATGACCTGAGGGGCCCTATTTGCATGTCTTCCTACTATATAAGGAGATCAAGGGTTAGAGATATGCAGGAGGGCTGTGCCTCAGTGCAGGTTAGTAGTTGGGGAAGGTGTTCATGACAGCATTTCAATAACTAAATACAGAACCCCAAGCTGGCCTGGGGCATGTCTTAGTGAGAATGAGCTCAGCTTATGGGTCAGTGTTGACCTCATTGTCTGCCACTGCTCCCTGAACCTGATCCAGAGCAGAGTGGGACAAGCCCTGAGAGGTTGTTGGGCCCCTTTTCTGAATGAAGTTATGAACCTGTATCTTTATCTAGTGTTACCCACATCCCAGGGATGGAGAATAGTGCAACTTTTGGAGAAAGGCCCCAGGCTCAGATCAAGAGAGGATTCAGTGTACTTGGTAATGTTGATTCCATTGGCCATGAAAGTTTCAGACTTCTCAACCTTCAAGGAGACAAAGCCGACTGAGTGTTGAGAAGATGCTTTTCTATCACTGGGATTCAGAGATGTGGAGAAGGTAGAGATGAATGGAGCTGGTGGAGAAACTGTTTTTTTTTTTTGTTTTGTTTTGTTTTGTTTTGTTTTGGGGGCGGGGGGTTGTTTGTTTGTTTTTTTACAACAGCCAGGAAACTATTTACATGGGTTCCCTTTCCATAGGCAGTAATGGAGAAACTCAAAAAAGATAATAAATAGATTAATAAGTGAAATAACTATGAATCATAATACCAATGATCAGCGAGATTGGCCACATTTGTCTGAACTATGTATGGTAACTCTGAATTACATATGGCAAAGGGATGTTGTCATGTTTGATTAAGTTTTATACTTTGGGATCCAAAGAGGTTCCAATGAAATCTGGGTAGGTCTCAGTATAATGTTTTTAACATAGGGGGAAGCAGATGAAAATTATACTCCATGAGAAGAAAGAAACAATGTGACCGCAGATGTCATGTCACCTGTACTAGGCTGTGGAGAAGGAGAAAGAGGCCATGTGATAAGGAATGCAGGTCCATCCTCTGGGAGAGACAGAGAAATAGACTCCCTTGTCTAAGCCTGTTCAGTCTGCTATAAAAGTAAGTCAGGATCTGAGAAGCAAGAAATAAAAACTTTATTCTACTCTGACTTACCATGAAATGGGATTAGAATAAGATGTAGTATCCAACTGATCAACAGAACTCACAGACTGACAGTTTCCTTGTAAGCATATTGCAGACACCAGCAGATTCACTCCTGATGGTACAAGAAACTTTCATATGAAAAAGTTTATGTCTGTATATTAACTGACCTGTTTTCTCAATCTCGTGTTGTCAAGGGTGCGGGGGTTCAGGGAGAAGGAAATGGGGCAAATTCCTAACTCAGACATGCTCTCAGGAAAGGGAAATTCCATCTTGATAGGAAACTCTCACCCCCAGCCTAGTTGTGCCCTGTTTATGGAGATGGTCACTGTGGACAGAGTCCTTAAGAAGCTAGTACCAAAGAAGACTACACCAAGACACATCACAATTAAAATTATAAAGGATAAAGATAAAGAGATAATCCTAAAAGCAGCAAGGAAAAAGAAGAAAGTTACTATAGAGTTCCCATAACACTGGCAGCTGGTTTCTCAAAAGAAACTTTGCAAGCCAGAAGGGACTGGAAGGAAGTATACAAAGTGATGAAAAGATGGACCTACTACCAAGATTCCTTTATTCAGTAAAGCTCTCATTTTGACTGAAAATGCAGATAAAGTATGTCCCAGATGAAATAAATCTAAAGGAATTCATTATCACCAAGCCATTGTTCTATGAAATATTAAAGGGACACACTTAGGAAAAAGAAGATCAAAACTATGAACAGTAAAATGACAACAAAGTCAACAATTATCAATGAATGGATCTATAAAATCAGACTTAGGAACAGGAGCATATATATGGAGATCATATGAAGGGTTATCAGATGGGAAGTGGAAGGGAGAGAAATAAGGGGAGGTTCAGAGATCAAGAAGAATAAATGGTAGGTACAAAATAGATAGGGGGACATTTAGAATAGTAAAGTAAATGGAGAAGCCTAAGAACATATATGCATGACTCTTGGAATGAATTAACAGGGTGGAGAAGGATAGCTGGAGGGAGGGGTGGTACCAGGCAAATGCACAAAAGGGGGAAATTAGAACAAAAGTAATACCACAATCAATAAAATATACTTAAAACAGGTTAATTACTTGTTAGATGCTAATAGAAAGAGGTAGGCAGCCTTCAGGACCATGAATACAAGTGCAGGTGAGTGAAGGAAAACAAAAGAGAGAAGCAAATGAAGAAAGTGTCAACACTTACCCTGAAATGAACAAAACTACCGACAGGCTCATAGAAAGCCCTAGTCATCAGGAACTCGGAATAAAAGGCCCAGTAGAAAATGACCTCCCACTGGCAGGACGACTATTATAAAAGGGCACAAAATGAAAGTGAAACAGATCAAGTATTGGTGAGCATATGGGGAAAGGGCCCTCGCCCAGTTTGGATGAAAAGGTAATAAGAATGAAATTATAATTTATGTGTTATATTTCTGTACTTTTATCATTTTATTGTACATTTCTCATACACAATATTTTATATGGATTGATTCTTTTACAATTAGACATAGATAAAATAATCACTTTTAATTTGGCCTTATTTAAGGCATATAAGCTTACAATAACAAATTACTTTCCATAATCATTGACATGGACTTCTCTATCAGTTTACCTATCAGTAATGAGTTATAATCAGAATCCCTATATTTTGAAGTAAACACATGAAGTATTAGGACATCAAAGAAAAAAAGGCCAAAACAGTCAGTGCTTAATGCATGTCTCATTGTTGCCATAAACTCCTTGTTAGATCCTTTCAGAGCCCCTAAAGATACTAACTCAGGTGGATCAGACAAGAAATGTCTGCTTGACCAAACCTCAGTGAGGCTCCTCTAACCCTCTTCTCACCATGCTTTGACCTTGGTCTTCAGTGTCCAGTTTGTTTCATCTGCATTGTCCACATTTATCAATAATTCTGTTTAGATAATATCCTTCCCCCAGTATTATGTCTGGCCAAACTTTAGCAAGAAACCTGTCAAGTTGCCTCAGCTAGAATTTTTATTCTCTTAAACTATCTTCTTATTGATTTGCATCCAGTGACCACCTCAGCCATCTCCTTGGTTGCAAATCTCCACTCTCATTGTTGTATTCAAAGTAGAGCCCAGTTCTACACTAAGTTTTTCCCCAATTGCAATAATTCCTCATTAACATCTGCTGCAAGTAAAATAGCATCATGGTTTATCCCATCCAAAAAATTGAAATTCCTCATTGTCAAGCCATGAAATGTGCAGGTCTTCATTCAAATAATAAAAGTCATGACTTGGAATAAGTACTTGCACTGCCTTCTTTATTGTTTTCTTGTTCACTGTAGTCAATTAGTAAATACCAACTCAGTGTCCATCAGTGAATGAATTAATAAATATGTGCTATGGGCTCATGACAAATTATTAGCCTTAAAAGAGAAGAAAACCAACCATAAACGACAATGTAGTTAAAAATAGGTGGTGCTATGCTATGTGAAATAAAGCAGTTGTGGACCAATAATAGTGTATAATTCCATTATACTATGAAATTAATAAGATTTCATCTCTAGCTGCATGCAAAGGCCTTTGAGGCCTGGGTGTGGTGAAAGGCTGTTATAGGTGATGGAACATCAGTATCTGCCCTGGAGTTCTGCACCTGCTGGAGAACCAAAGACAGGGTAACCTGGAGAAGAAAGATGCTGTTAGGACATTAGACCTGGTGATGGATATGAAGCTTCACAGGAGCCTGGAGCTGTTTGCTTGCATGTGTGGAGCCGTCCATCCCTCAGGGCCTTGCTGAGAATGAGGGAACAGTTAGTCTGAATCGAGTTAATGTAGCCACTCTCCTCCATTGATAATAGAGTGAACATTTATCAGACATATGAGTTACAATATATTCTGTCTAGGCTGGTCTTTTAACTCCTTTTATAGATTTTCTGGTGTTTTGGTCAATTCATCTCTTTTTATTTAATGGGTCCTTTATTGGATGTGTTTACAACGTTTCCTCAGAATTTGGTCCCCCTACATGGTTTATGTTCATTGGTAACAGCATCCATAGGTACTGGAACAGTCTTTAATATGGGCAGTTCATTGCTGTTAGAAATTTATATGTAAATCTGGAAGTCACTTGGCACTGGATTGGGGTAGGATGCCAGACATCTTTCAGTCACATAACAGAAATAGGTCTGATTTTCATGAATAGAATGATACTAGAAATATGTGCATAAAGGCTCTTCCACTGAAGTCCCACAAGGATGTACAGAACGTAATATAAATCACATAATCTTAGAAATATTTGAATATTGAGGGACAGAAGTTGGTTAGAAATAGAAATGCTTAAGAGTCTGCAGCTAGAGTTCAAGGGATCTGAGGACAATGCCATCACACATAAGTGTAAAGGGAATTCCTTGTTAGCTACATTGACATTTTCACAGTCTTTTGGTTATAGATGGTAACATGATTCCAGGTCTAGAAAAATAATGGGTGGGCAGCTTTGAGGTCATTACTCATCTGTTAACACTTAGATTGATCCAAGCTGGCACTCTATTTATGAAATTTCTCCACACTTTCCGGGAAGAGAGGACACCCCTGACTGGAGGAACACTGGTGGTGATGTCTCTGTTTGAAGAACCATAGTTTCATTACACCAATACTCATGACTCAGTACATTGTCATCAACATTGTCATCACCATCATCATAACCATCATTCTTATCATCATCATTATCACTATCATTATTTGCTCACTCATAACTGTCTTGTCTTTTATAGGCTTGGTCTTTGCCCACCTATGATCTTCATCTTCTTTATCTTATTTTATGGTTTATCAGTGAAAGTGGTAGTCGTAATCTAGTTTATGTTATGGTTCCTGCTGAGAACTTATGTCTTCTTCCATCCTCTTCTCCATCTGCATCACATGGAAAATCTGATCAGAAAGGCTGCATTTCCTCTTTGAATGTCATAGGGAGATTGAAACCAAACAAGCCCTTCTAAGTAGCATTCCCCTCCTCCACCACTGAGACAATATAAGGGCCCTGACTCATTTCATTTCCTGCCTCTATCAAAGTTAATCTGGCTTCCTGAAGGATCTTTCTGTTTTTCCTGGATTTTTCAACTATGTAATTTTCAACTATATGCTTGATAACCATTCATGTCCCCTTGGTGTATGTATCACCAGGATGCACATCACAACAACTTTGCCTGGGTTCCTCTGTGTGGTGACACCTACACTTGGTGCTGTGAACATGATACATGACTGTCACCCCTAAGGCTCTTTCTCCTCTGTCTTCGGATTCATTTGTACCTGCTGCCCAGTATGCCATCCAGCATGTACGTGTCCTGTTAGTGGCCAGTTTGGACACTGAGCAGTGTTGGACTGGAATTTACTGTTGGGTACATCAGAGCCTCTACTGGGTTCAGCTAATGTGGCTCAGAGAGCTTGATGTTTCATTGAAAGAGGGCACAAGAGTGTCTGAAAAGGTCTCTCCCTATTGTCCAAGTAAGAATGTTATTTTCCTTGGCAACTCACCTTTCTAACTCAGAGACTTCAGAGGTAAATGCAGATTCAATAATCCATAGACTCTACAACACAGAGGCTCCCTGAGGAAAGATGTAGCGGGAAGAGGAACCCACCCAGGAAACCAGCTCACACCTCCCATTGCACCAGCTTCTGGATAGTCCTTGTGTTCAGAGTCCTTGATTGCCCCCTGGTGGTCGCAGCACCTTCTGCAGGGAGGTTTGTGTCTGGGTTCAGGAGGACTTCTCTCAAGCAATAATACACAGCCGTGTCCTCAGTGCTCAAGCTGTTCATTTGCAGGGACAGTGTGTTCTTGGCATTGACTCTGGAGACAGTGAATGGGCCCTTCACAAAGCTGTCATAGTTTTTGTTGTCACCATTACTATTAATGTATGAGACCCACTCCTGCCGCTTTCCTGAAACCTGGTGGACCCAGATCATTTCATAGCTACTGAAGGTGAATCCAGTGGCTAAACAGGAGAGTCTAAGAGAACCCCCAAGGTTTCTCTAAGGCTCCCCCAGACTCCACCAGCTATATCTCACACTGGACACCTGCAAACACAAAGATGTCAGGTCAAAAAACTATCACCCATCCACTATTTCTCTCAGTCATATCCACTCACATACTAAATGTGTCTCTTGTTCTTATAAATTACCTCTTAAAACAGCAGCAAGGAAAAGCCAGATGACCTCAACCTCCATAGTGTTAATTCTGTGTTCTGTTCAGGCACTAGGAAAACCTGGGAGTTCCAGTCTGGCTCCTGTTCCTGAGCTGCAGGGTCAGGGTTGCTCTGCTTTTTATGAGCAGTGAGGTCATATTTGCATGTCTTCCCACTATATAATGAGCTCTGGGATTGGATACCTGCCCAGAGGGCCATGACTCTGTGAAAGTGAGTGTGTCCTGGGGAAGGTGCCCATGATAGCATTTCAGTAACTAAACACAGAACCAAAAGCTGGCCTGGGGCATGTACTGGGGACCATATCCAGTGACAGTGAGCCCAGTTTCAAGTTCTGCATGTTCCTCCTGTCTGCAAGAGCTCCCTTGAACCTGACCTAGGGCAGAGCCAGACATGCCCTATGAGGGTGTATTGCCCATTTTCTGGATGAGGATATGAAGCGGTATCTGTACCTACCATTACCTACATCCCAGAGCTGGAGAGAAGTGTAACACCTGGAGAAATGTCCCAGGTTCAGACTTTCGTAGGCAGGGCTCAGTGTACTTGATGTTGGTTCCCTTGACCCTGATAGCCTCAGAATTCTCAACCTTCAAGGAGACAAAGCTGACTGAGTGATGAGAATATGCTTTTCTATCACTGGGATCCAGAGACATGAAGAAGTTAAAGATGACTGGAGCTGATGGGGGAAATGTTTATAACAACCAAGAAAGGTGTTTACAAATGTTCTTTTTCCATAGACAGCAATGAAAAACTATAGAGAAGGTAATAGAATATAGAAATTAATGAAATAAATGTGAATTATATAGCAATGACCAGTGAATTTGGCAGTGGCTGTCTGAACTATGCTTGGTACTTGTTCTGATATGGCAAATGGAACATTGTCATGTTTGGTAAATTTAATATTTTAGGGTTCAAAGATATTCCAGGGAAACCTAGGTGGGTCTTAGTATAATGTATCTATAATACAGGGAGGCAGAATAACATTATAATTCATGTGAAGAAAGATACAACATGACCACAAATGTCAGATAACCTGCACCAGACTGTGGAGGAGGAAGGAGAGCTCACAGGACAAGGAATTCAGCTCTAGCACCTGGAAAAGACAGCCAAATAAGCTCCCTTGTTTAAGAATGTTCAAGCTGCTATAACAGTGAGCCAGGGACTCAGTAGCTGATAAAGAAACATTTTTGTCTCCCAGATCTGGAGGCTACAAGCCCTCAGTAAAGGTGCCAGTGTAACAGGAAAAGAAAACTTTATACTACTCTTACTTACCATAAAATGGAATGAGAATAAAATACACTATCCATGTGAAAAACAACTCACACACTCATGGGTTCCATGGAAGCATGTTGCAATCACCAGCAGGTTCACTTCTCTTGTACAAAAAATGTTTCACATGACAAAAGATGTCAGTATATTAACTGACCTGTTTTCTTAGTTTAGTGTTGTCAGTGCTGCTGGGATTCAGAGGGAGGGAAATTGGGTGGATTTCTAGCACAGATTTGCTCACAAGAAAGGTAACTTCTACCTTGACAGGAAACCCTCATTTTCAGCCCCACTGTGTCCTGTTTCTGGGGATGGTCAGTGAGTTCAGATGGTTGTGATCTCTCCCACATACCTTAGAACATCCCTAATATATAATAAACACTTTCTTCAATCAGACTTATGATTTGGAAATATATTCTTCATTTTTTCATTTGTTGTATCATTGGCTTGATAGATGTTTGGGGAACAGATTGGTTTAATTTTAACAAATTCAACATTATCAATGTTTTAATGGCAATTTCTTTGGATTTGTATTCAAAAACTCCCCAGAAATCTGTCAGCCCTCATTTTCCATGCTCATTGGTTATAGCAGCCGCACTGAAACACTCTGTGGTATCAGGAGGTAATTGCTGATGAAAAGTCTTACAGAAATCAGGAATTGTCCTTGGAGCTTTGTAAGGGGAGGATCCTGGACTTATTTTAACTCACATGATGCAAATATGCCTGATTTCCATGAACAGGGTGTTATTAGAGATACTGGTTTAAAGGACCTGAAAAGAAGTACATGGCATAAAACAGATACACTATCTCATCTTACTAAAGACCTGAATACTTATAAATAAGATTTTGTTAGCAATAGGAATGCTTAAGATTCTTCAGTTAGAAATCAAGAGAAATAAAAAAATAACATGTCATAGAAAACTGGAGGAAAAAGAGTTACTTCTTACCTTCATTTAAATGTTCACAGTGTCTCTGACATGCTTGGTAACAATGTCACATGTCCTGAGGATTAGGAGGACTTGGACATATTTGAAATCATAACTCATCTGGTTATGCCATGACTCACATCAGCTGCTCAATTCATTGTGACTTCTTTTTATGACATCTTTCAGAGAGGACACCACTGACTGGAGGAGCTCTGGTAATGGAGACTTTGTATGAGGAGCCATAGTTTCATTGCACCAAGAACCCTGACTCAGTCCATCATTATCATCATCATCACCATTTCTTTACATGTAATTATTCTCATTTTTGTATACATTGCCCAGGAAGGGCATTTAGGTTGTTTACAGCACTTGGATCTACCCAGCAGGTCTCTCATTCAAAATGGAAGGAGAAATAAGGAGTTTCCCAGACAAAAGAACACTAACAGAATACATCTTGACCAAACCACCATTGTAAGAAATGCTAAAGGGTTTGCTTTAAAAAAAATAAAATGAAGAAACAGAAACAGAGATGGAGGGAAACACAGGTACAAAGGGGGAAATTGGCAATGAATAAGTATCAGTGAATAATAACATTACATGTAAATGGATTAAATGCCCCAACCAAAAGAAATAGAGTAGATGAATGGATAAGAAAACATGATCCACATATGCCGTTTTTAAGAGACCCACCTCAGAACAAAAGATCCACACAGATTGAAAGTGAAGGGATGGAAATATATATATATTAAGCAAATGGACATAAAAAAAAAAAAGGCTGTAGTAACAATACTTATTTCAGATAAAATAGATTTTACAATGAAGACCATAAAAATAGATAAAGAAGAACATTTCAAAATACTTAAGGGATTACGGGACAATAATGAACAAAACTAACAACAAGCAAAACAGAACCAAGTATATGAATACAAGGAATAGGCCTTCAGTGGTCAGGGGAAAAGGGGTTGGGGGGAGGGGGGAGGCAGAGGCAAGAAAGGGGAGCAGCTTAGACAAGAACCTAGTATAAAGGAACCATGGACATGGACAACAGGGTGGATTGACTTTGGGGGGAATGGGTGGGTGGGGATGGGGACAGAGGGGAGCAAAAAGGGGATGGATGTAATACAACAACAATAAAATATAAAAAATATATATACTTAAGGGAATAATCCATCAAGAAGAATTAACTCTGGTAAACATATATGCACCAACATAGGAGCCTCCAAATATATAAAGAACACCTTGGAGGACTTCAAGAAGGATATAGACAGCAACACACTAATAGTAGGGACATTTAATATCCCACTATCAACAATAGACAGATCTTCCATTCTAGAAAAAAAAATGGACCTAACTGATATAATATATATAGATATAGATATAGATATATATCCTTTCACCCCAAAGAAGCAAAATACACATTCTTTTTAAATGCACATGGAACATTCTCTAAGATAGACTACATGGTAGGTCACAAGACAAGCCTCCACAAATACAGGAAAATTGAAATCACACCAAGCATCTTCTCACATCACAATGGCTTGAAAATAGAAACCAATCTCAAGGGAAAAAAAAAACAAAAAACAAAAAATGAAAGCATTCTAAGTCTTGGAGACTGAATAGCATGCCTTTAAGAAATGAATGGGTTAACAATGAGATTAAAGATGAATTCAAAAAGTTTCTGGAAACAAATGACAATGAATATACAACACTCCAAAACCTATGAGACACAGCAAAGGCAGTCCTGAGTGGTAAATTAATAGGAATACAGGCCTATCTATAAAGGTCAGAAGAAGCTTATACAAACAACCTAACCATAAAGCTGCAAGAACTAGAAAGCAACAACAAACAAAGCCCAGAGCAAGTAGAAGGAAGGAAATCATCAAGATCAGAGCAGGCTCCTGGGCACGCAGACAGAGGAGCAGGCGTGTACACATTGGAGGATTTCAAAATTATCTAAAAAATGCAGGTAGTTCTCACTGCCAGCCTTGATCTGCATCGGTCAGGTGGTTCAGTCAGTTGGAACTCCTACCCACATCCCACACCCCCAGATAAAAGATAATAATTTCATGCACAGATCCAGGAAGTAAACAAAGTGCACCTCTACACCACAGAAGGTCACACCACTAAGACAGTGAGTCAAAGCAGACTAATATAAGAAGCAGAAACAAACAAGAGTCACCTAAAATGGGGGGACAAAGAAATAAACCCTCAGCAAATGGAAAGGAGGAATCCCTGGGAACAGTGCAAAATGAAATAGAGGCAAACACCCTGTCAGACAGGGAATTCAAAATAATGATGATAGAGAAACTTAATGAGCTCATCGAGCTCAAAGAAAACTATAAACAACTCCAGATAAGCTTCAAGGAACTTACTGAGAACTGCACAAGCATTAAAAGGACATGAAAACCATCAGTAAGAACCAGGAGGAAATGAAGAATGCAATCAAAAGCAGGCGAGAGAAAGCAGAGGATTGGATGATCAAGCTGGAGGTCAATGTAGAAAAAAATTTCCAGGCAATGCAACAAAATGAAAAAAGACTAAAAATGAATGAAGAAGTTTTAAGAGAGCTGAAGGACAACATGAAATGTAATACCATCTGTATCATAGGGATACCAGAAGGAGAAGAGGAGCAGCAAGGGATAGAAAACCTGTTTGAAACAGTAATGACAGAAAACTTCCCTAACTTGAGGAGAAAAAAAGGCATGCAAGTTCAGGAAGCACAGAGGGTCCCAAGGAAGATGAACCCAAATAGGCCCACTCCAAGACACATCATAATGAAAATGGCAAATTTCAAAGACAAGGAGAAAATCCTAAAAGCAGCAAGAGAGAAACAGCTAATAACATACAAGGGGGCTCCTATAAGTTTATCAGCTGATTTCTCAACAGTAACACAACAAGCCAGAAGAGAATGGCAAAAAAATATTTCAAGCAATGAAAAACAAAGGCCTGCAACCAAGAATACTCTACCTAGCAAGGCTGTCATTCAAAATGGAAGGTGAAATAAGGAGTTTCCCAGACAAAAGAAGTCTGAAAGAATACATCTCCACCAAACCAGCATTGCAAGAGATGCTAAAGGGTCTGCTTTAAGAAGATGAAGAAACAGACAGATAGGAACACAGGTACAAAGGAAAAAATAGATAATGAATAAGTACCTATCAATAATAATCTTAAAGGTAAATGTATTAAATGTACCAATCAAAGTTGGATAAGAACCAACTTTAACTTATGAATGCTTTAGAATGATCTTGTTATAAATAGATTTCACTAAATAAGGTATATTATTTGAGAGGGGAGGATCTGACTCAAAAATCAAATTCCTTTTTCACTATGGGTTTGGCACTGTCTCTAGGACAATTTTCACAAAAGTGAGTTCTGCAATACACCATTTCTGTGATATATTTCACAAAAAGAGCATTCCAGAATAAAATCAGTATTAAAGAAGAAAAACTGCTTAATCTTGCTACAATATATCTAAAATACAATCATTTAACATGTAATAATTATATAAGCTATTGGCACATTTTAAATTTTTTGTAATAACTCATCAAAGTCCAGTATGTACTTTAAATACGTGTAAAAATAATGTATGATAATAAATGTATTTTTGCATGTGTTTGGTAATATTGCAGTTCATAGTACTTAAAAAGAGTAATTCGTTAAACAAATGAATTAATGTAGGCATTTTGAAATAACAAAAAGAAAACTTTGTATTAATATGTTTTAAGATGCTAACAGAAGGCAGTAATTAAATGGTGAATTGTCTAGATGTGAAAGGGGGGAAAAATACACATTGGTGGTTATAGACTAGACAGGACGATGTTAAAAAGAATAAAGGAAGGGAGAAGCCAAAGAACTTACATGCATGACTCATGGACATGAACTAAGGAGGACACTGCTGGAGGGAATGGGGGGTACCATGTGGAGGGGGGCAAGAGGGGGAAACTGGGACAACTGTAATAGCAAAATAAATAAAACATATTAAAAAAAAGATCAGAGCAAAATTAAATAACTTAGAGACTCAAACTGCAATTCAAAGAATCAACAAGTCCAGGAGCTGATTCTTTGAAAAAAAAATAAACAAAATTGACAAGCCTTTATCCAGATTTATTAAGATAAAGAGAGAGAGGACCCAAATAAACAGAATCAGAAATAACAGAGGAGAAATCACAACTGATACTTCAGAAATACAAAGGATTGTAAGAAATTACTACATACAATTATGCGACCAGAAATATGACAACCTGGGTGAAATGGACAAATTTCTGGAAATGCATCATCTACCAAAACTGAATTCAGAAGAAGCAGAAAGCCTGAATAGGCCAATAACAACTAGTGAAATTGAAGAAGTAATCAAAAATATCCCAACGCACAATAGCCCAGGAACAGATGGCTACATGGGTGAATTATACCAAAGATTTAAAGAAGAACTAACTCCTATCCTCCTCAAACTATACCAAAAAATTCAGGAAGAGGGAAGATTCCCAAACTCTTTTTATGAGGCCAATATTATTCTAATCCCAAAACCATGGCAAGATACAACTAAGAAAGAAAGCTACAGACCAATATGTCTGATGAACATAGATGCTAAAATTCTCAACAAAATATTAGCCAATAGGATTCAGCAGTATATTACAAAGATCATACACCATGATCAAGTGGGCTTCATCCCAGAGATGCAAGGATGGTACAACACTCATAAATCAATAAATGTAATACACCACATCAACAAATTGAAAGATAAAAACCATATGATCATATCAATAGATGCTGAAAAAGCATTTGATAAAGTGCAGCAACCATTTATGATAAAAAACCCTCAGCAAAATGGGAATAGAGGGAGCGTACCTCAACATCATAAAGGCCATCTATGAGAAACCTGAAGCCAACATAATACTTAATGGGCAAAAATTAAAAGGTTTCCCCCTAAGATCAGGAACGAGACAAGGCTGTCCACTTTCTCCACTTCTGTTCAACATTGTCTTGGAAGTTCTAGCCATAGCTATCATAGAAGGAAAAGGAATTAAAGGTATCCAAATAAGAAAGGAGGAAGTCAAACTGTCATTATTTGCAAGTGATATGGTAGTGTACAAACAAAACCTCATAGGCTCGACCAAAAACTTACTTGACATAATAAGCAAATTTAGCAAAATAGCTGGATATAAAGTCAATATCCAGAATTCAAAAGCATTTTTGTATACCAATAATGAAACATTAGAGGTAGAAGTGAGGAAACAAAACCTGTTTACCATAGCAACAAAAAAAATAATGTATTTAGGAATAAACTTAACCAAGGAGCTAAAACATCTGTGATCAGAAAACTGAAGAACTTTGAAGAAAGAAATCAAGGAAGATACAAATAAAAGGAAGCATATACCATGTTTTTGGATGGGAAGAATTAATATCATTAAATTGTCCACACTACCCAAAGCAATCTTTAGATTCAATGCAATCCCAATTAAAGTACCAATGACATACTTCACAGAAATAGAAAAAAAAATACTACAAAAATTTATATGGAGCCAAAAATGCCCATGATTAGCCACAGCAATCTTGAGAAAGAAGAACAAGGTAGGAGGAATCACAATACTGGACATAAAATATACTACAAGGCTACTGTCATTAAAATTGTCTGGCATTGGCATAAGAATAGACATATAGATCAATGGAACAGAATAGAGAGCCCAGAAATTAACCCAGGACTCTATGGTCAATTAATATTTGACAAAGAAGGAAGGAACATAAAATGGAGAAAAACAGTCTCTTCAACAAGTGGTCTTGGGAGAACAGGATACCCCCATGCAGAAAGATAAAACTAGACCACCAACTTACACCATACACCAAAAAAAAAAAATTCAAGATGGATAAAGGACTTAAACATAAGCAGTGCTACCATAAATGTCCTGGCAGTAAAATTTTAGATATCCTACACAGAAATATGTTTACCAATACTTCACCAAGGGCAAAGGAAATCAAAGAGCAAATAAACAAATGGGAATGTATCAAAATGGAAAGTTTCTGTTCAACTAAACAAACACCAGCAAAATTCAAAGGGAACCAACTGTATGGGAAAACATTTGCCAATGATACCTCAAACAAGGGTTTGATATACAAAATATAGAAAGAACTAATGTGACTCAATGCCAGGGAAACAGACAGCCCAATTTAAAAATGGGCAAAGGACCTGAACGACTCACTGAGGAAGACATACAAAGGGCCCAAAGGTATATGAAAGAATGCACAACATCGCTAGCTATCAGAAAGAAGCAAATTAAAACCACAATTAATTACCAATTGACAAAGGGGGAAGGAACATAAAATGGAATAAAAAATAGTCTCTTTAACAAGTGGTGTTGGGAGAACTAGACCCCAACATGCAAAAAGATAAAACTAGACCACCATCCACCAGAAAAACAGAAGGGAATAAAAAATAAAATAAAGAAAGGCTTTAGGTGGCTGGGGAGGGGAGGAATACTTAAATTGAGGACTGGGAATGAGTTGTAGCAGGAGAGTGAGTAGACTTTTAATTAAGATAGGGAGAGGGTCTTGAGTATTTAGGTGGATTGAGATAGGGGAGGAGTAAACATATGTGAGTTGGGATACACTATGTTATAAACAGTATTTACTTAAAATGCACTAATTGTGAGGGTTGGAAGTAACTTTTGAAAAGGATATGTTAGGAATTAATAGTTCATGTAGCTCTTGGTGTAACTCAGGTGCTTGAGATTAGCAGTGATCCATTTCCTGAGTCTGCCCCTTTTTCTTGGTCTGGTCTCTGCAGTCTACAGTCCAGCTGTATGGTCTTGGAGTGGTAGGGCCTATGGTAGTCACAGTCAGGGCTGATTCTGAGTGTCAGCCCCCAGATAGGCTGGGCCTCCAGTAGCCTAGCTGGATTTCTGTGCTGCTGGTGTTTTAGGACCCTCCCTTTTCTCACTGGTCTTGTGTGAAGACCTGTAGGATGCTTCTGTGGTGTCAGTGGCTGCTCCTCCTCCTCCAGCTCCTGGAGAAGGTTCCTGCCTGTGATGGACACTTGGCTCCAATGTGGGGTGGCCTGCAACATAGCTGGCTTCTGTGATGGTTGGCCCAACCCCCACAGCTCCCAGAGGAGGTAGCCCCTGTCCACTAATAGCACCTGGCTTTTCTTGGTGAAGGCTAAACCCTCCAAGCAGTCCAGCTCTTTGAGAAGGTTTTTTATTGCTGCCTGTGTGATGTGTGTCTGACTCCCCTACAGGGTCCAAAGCACAGTCTTCTGGCTAACACTTCAGCTCCCCCTTCAGCTCCTTGAGGAGGCCTTTGTTGCTTGCAGTGGGTGCACCAGTTGCAAGTTCCTGGCCTGAAGTTTGGAGTTTCCTAGGAAGCCTGCTGCCAGTGGGGGTGCAAGGGACTGGGCCCTCCCCATTGCTGGGGCTTCAAGCCACCTTCTCCTTGGTGGCTCAGTGGCAGGTCTCTGTGGGAGCCTGCTGCCGGTGTGAATGTGTGGCTTTTGGCCTCCCCCCTCATAGGAGTTCTTTCCCCGATGACGCAGTGGCACAGTTTTCAGCCCTCTTCCAGCTCTGGCTGGTGCACTTCCCCACTCCCCTGCTCCTGTTCCCCACAGGTCTCTTCTCCTCTGCCTCTGGCCCAGTGAGGAGCTTCCTCTCTCTCACTCTTTGGAGCGAGGCTCTCACACAGTCCCTCCCCTGCAGGAGTTCAATTCCTCAATCCCTCCAGTGTTTGTACTCACTGTCCACACTTCACTTCTCAGGTTTCTAGTCACCAGGGAACCTGGAGCTGTCTTTAGTTAGAGATGCCCATCTGTGTAGAGCTGCCATTGCCCAGAGCCAACCTAGGCCAGCTAGCCTGTTTAGAACTGTCTACCTGCTCTCCTGTAGGTCTCTGCAGCCTCTGGGATGTACTCCTCTGAGTCCAGATGCTTACCACTCCTATTCTTAGGGACCTGCAGATATCTCATGCTCCGTGTCCTATCTTCCAGTTTCTCTGGTACATGAGAACACCATCATCACTGCTCTTTACTCCGTCACCATCTTTCCTCAATCCTTTGTATTTATGAAGTATCAGTTGTGATTTCTCATCTGTTCTTTCTGATTTTCTTTATTTTGGTCTTATTTTATGTTCATGAGTCTGGTTACAGGCTTTTCAGATTTGTTTATTTTTTTCAAAGAACCATCTCCTGGATTTATTGGTTTTTCAAATTATAGGTTTAGTCTCTAAGTTATTTAATTATGCTCTGATCTTGATGACTTCCTTCCTTCCACTGGCTCTGGACTTTATTTGTTCTTGATCCTCTTGTTCCTACAGCTTTATACTTGGGTTGTTTGTATGAGCATCTTCTAACCTTTTTTAATTAACCCTAGATTGCTATGAATTCCCCTCTGAGAATTGCCTTTGATTTATCCCATCAGTTTTGGGTATTCATTGTCATTTGTTTACAGAAACTTTTTAAATTTCATTATTAATCACATTGTTTACCCATTCTCACTACTTTCACATATTTTGGGAGGAACCACAGTGTTCTCACCTTGGACATCATCTGTGGCAACAGACTGGTGAACATCCATGATTTCAGCTGTCATGTCATTGAACTTATAAGCAATGTTGTTAGAAACCTTCTCTGCATATCTGATAACTTCCACAAGAGTGACCTGTGCAATCTCCGCATTGCATATGGTGAACATATTATTAACAAAAATAAACAAATCCAGCTGAGATATGGGACAAAGCTGGGTTTGGGGTCTAAATTTATTCTCAGCCTGATAAAGTGCCAATGATCCAAAGCCCCCAGGGAACTGTGTGTTACTACCAGGTTTGTCAAAGTTGGACCTGCTGTAGCTGTTATATCTACTATTTCATATGTGGGTTATGACTCTCTTGGGAAATATGCTCAGAAAGATCCACTTTGCTGTTTTCAACCAATGGCACAGAAAAGTGTTTGGGTGTCAATGATTAACCTACATTTACATCTGCACCCCTCTCAGCATCAATCTCCCTGAGCTTTCCAACTGATGCCTCCACCATCCCACCAGGATCCAATGGGAAGTATGAGGCCATCTTCCTGGAAGGCAAGTTTCTCCACCTCAGTAGTTAAAGAAAATGACTGCCCTGCCCAAATTGTGAGAACTAAGTTTCCTAGCTGGAATTCCAGGGCATAGGCAGAAAAGTGGTAAAGGAGCTACAGAGGCCTTCCTTGGACCCCCTCATTAAGGCCCTGGGAGAGCCTTTCAAGGTAGATCTGAGAGCAGGTAAATTTTTTTCAAAGGATTCAGGTGAGGGGCTTTTGAGTCCATGTTCATGGGACTCAGGTTTCCTTAGTAGGGCTGTGGGCCTTCATTGTTTCTCATGGGGCTGGGTGACATGGACCCATACCCCCAAGTAAGGTGTACCTTGTCCTGGCCAGGACTCCTGTAGTACTCCAGCGGGTGATCTTTGCAGGGCCAGGGAGGGGGTTAAGGATGTTCTGGTCACACCCCTGGGCAGGGGTTTCTGCAAGAATCAAGAAGATGAAAACTCCCTATATGGTGGTGATGGAGGCAAAAGACAAAAAAAAGATGGGGCAAAAGCTAAAGCATCCTGTATTCCCAGGTGGTGTCCCATCATTCAAGTACTAACTTGGCCAGACCATGCTTAGCTTCCAAGATCAGAGGAGATCTGGCACATTCCCTGTGATACAGCCATTAAAAAGGAAGATAATCTCTAATATCCTCATAGCCTCTACCCTTTACAAGGTCCTTCTCCCCTTGACCATCCAGCTGAACAGCCCTTGCTGCTTTGTTGCCCCACCCCTATCTGTGGTGTGCTTCTCTCTATGATACTTTCCCTGAGCCCTCCACCTGCAACCTCTTCCACTTTATCATGTGCTAATGGGTGGTGTGAGGGCACCTCCTGCAAAGTGAGACTCTCCCTTTGTAGCTTAAGAGGGGGCATGCCAAACCAAATAAAGAGAACAGAGCTTTCAGCTGATATCTCATGGTGAGAAGGGCGGGGGAGGCTAAAAAAGCCATGACAAGGGACTAGAGGTATTCCTTGAATCAGTACACTCCTCAAAAAGGCAGGGCTGGGGATGTTAGGCAAACCTAGAAGAGGGGAAACATTCTGACCCTCAAGGTGGAAGGTGTGGTGAGACACTTTATTTCTCCAAGCTAGCGGAGCTCCAAGTTCCCCAACTAAGGTGGAGCATCCATCATGCATGTGGATGGGAGACACTGAACTTCACCCTGGTCAACTAGTGCCCAATAAAGGCTAGGATCCCTGTAGTGCCTGGGGTGGGGGGGAGGTAACCTTTGAGGTACAAAAGAAAGTGGGGAGGGGCTTGTCATCTTCCTGTGTAGAGAGTTTAGCAAGAAGAAAGAATAGGAAGGTACCATGTGTGATAGCAAAAGCATTGGGAGGGTCCAAAGGTGTTTGGAAAAAGCCTAAAATGCCTTGTGTTCAGAGGTGCTCTGCCAATTATGTAGTGACTAGTCTCAATGATCTTTAGCATCCAAGATTAGGTGTGTTCAAGGGTGTATGACTATAGACATGGAAGGGTACCTCCATTACCTCACAAGCCTCTGCATGGCCTCCAAGACCTTTTCCTCATAGCTAATTCCTGGGCATCTTGCTCCTCTGACTTGTGCTGTTTTTACCCTTGCTTCTCTTCTGCTTTATGTTTTATTTTAACCACTCTAATATAACTATTTTATTAATCACATGAATGTACTTGGTTGCTACAACACGTGGTAATATTTCTTCCACTGTTCTGATAGACCATGTCAACACTATAGAACCTCGGGTTTACAAAACTGGTTTTGGCATCAGGCATGACAAATGGAGAAAAGGTGCAATTCTGAAATTTACTCCAAGTGGCCAGAATGGGGGGAAAAACAGGAAGATGTTAGAAGCCTCCTTGGGTAGCTTTTTTGCTGACCAGCTTTAGTGGTACTCAGATCTTGAAAAAAGGCCCAACTGGCAAACAGATTGGGTACACAATTCAATTCAGTTATTTTGCATTTGTTGATTTAAAATGATCATCACCCACAGTGGATAAGATCTGTCCATCATTGTTTAGACCAATTTCTTACTGTGTAAACAGTCATGTGCAGAAGCTGATTTTCAAGATCATGAAAGTTCGATTTTTCAGGTCTTGGGCAAGTCTTCATCCATTTCAGATACTGATTTTGAGCCACAATAAGGGCACTTGTTGTGTGGAGATATTCACACCAAAGCCCATGCTTCACCCACTCCTAGACTGCTGATAGGATGTCTCCCTGTTGAAAGCTGGCCATTAACCCTGGTCAGCATAATGTGTGCTTTCAGTACACTGGGGATATTCTCCAGGGGTGTGATCATAAAGGCCACCATGCTTTGTGTGTTCTGAAAAGTTCTCAGATGGCCAGATGCTTTCACATGTTTTGGGAGGAACCACAGTGTTATCATCTGTGGCAACAGACTGGTGAACATCCATGAGTGTACCTGTCATATCATTGATTTTGTTAGAAATGTTGGTTGAATCCTTCTCTCTACATCTGTTTATTTTCACAAGTGATCTGTGAATTCACCACATTCCCAACAGAACACACTTTATCAACAAGAATGGAAAATTCCAGCGGAGATACAGGACAAAGCTGGGCTTGTATCGGAAATTCCTTTCAGCCTGAGAAGGGGCCTGTGATACAAGCCCCTAGAAAACTGTGTATAACTAGAAGGCTACAGTAAACCTAACATGAACCTTAAACCTTAAATTTACCCTAACACAAGTACCACTCATGTCACTAACATTAATTTTAATCCTAACCATAACATTACCCTAATGGTAATTCTAACACTTACTGTAACCCTACTACTAACCCTGACCCAAAGTCTAAACCTAATGATAGCCATAATTCTAACCTTAATGCTGATGTTGGTCATGATTCAAACCCCAATGTTAACTAGTACTAGTTCTAATCAAACCCAAACCTAATCTTAATGATAGCCCTAAACCCAACCCTAACCTTAGCTTGAACCCTAAGCGTAACCCTAAATCTAAACATAATCCTAATGCTAGTCCACACACTAACACTAACCCTAATAATCATCCTAACCTTAACCCTAATCATCACCCTGGGCCAAATGCTACATCTAAACCTACATGTAACAGTAATCCTCACCTAAAACCTATCACTAACCCTAATCCTAACCAGAACTCAAACATTAATCCTAACACTAACCATAATCTTTATCCTAACCCAAAACTTAATGTTAATCCTATACCTAAACTGAACATAAACCCTAATTCTAACACTAGTGCTCACACTCACATAACCCTAACCTTAAACCTAAATCTCACACCCATCCTGTCCCTATCTATATTTGTAATGCTAGGCCTAAAGAAAACCTAACCCAAAACCTAATCCTTGTGTTACTTCTATCCTAATATTACCCACTAGGCTAGTTCTAACCCAAACACCAACAACAATGCCGTTCCTAACCCTCACCCTA
Source organism: Noctilio leporinus (assembly GCA_004026585.1). NCBI lineage: Eukaryota > Metazoa > Chordata > Mammalia > Chiroptera > Noctilionidae > Noctilio > Noctilio leporinus. Next base: position 30,891 of record PVIW01007735.1, on the reverse strand, counting down.
ACCCTCTCCTTATCCTAATGTTAACCCTAAACCTAACCCTTAACAATAACATTAATCCTAACCTTTACATTAATGCTAGTTCTAAAGCTAAACTTAACCCTAATACTTGCCCTACCACTAACCCTAATCCAAAACCTAATCCAAACCCTTAAGATAGCTCCAACAGTTATGGTAAGCCTAAACTTCGCCCTAACACTAACCCTAATACTAACATTAATCCTAAACAAAATTATAACACTAATTAACACTAACCAAGAACTAACCCTAACACAAATGCTAGTTTAACCCTAACCATAACCTTAACCCTAATCTTAGAATAATGCTAGTCATAACTAAACCCTAATGGTAGTCTTACACTTTAACTTAATTCTAATCCTAACTGTTATGCTACCTCTAATATTATCCATAATCCTTAACCAAGCCCTAATTCTAACCCATGTCCTAACCTTAAATTTAGCCCTAACACTGACCCTAAGCCTAATCCTAATGATAGATCTAAACATAACTCTAAACCTAAACCTAATGGCAACTGTAACACTAGTCCTAACCCCAACATTTGTGCTAGGCCTAACCCTAACCCTCACCCCTAACACTTCATCTAAACTTAACTCAAGCCCTAACAATACCCCTAAACCTAATGCTATATCAAGCCTATCCCTAACCCCAACACTAGTCAAAACTGTAACCTGAACCCGAATCTTGACACTCACCCTAATTCTAAAGCTAAACCCAATGCTACTCCTAACCCTAACTCTAACCCTAATCTTAAACCTAACCCAATCTTTAACCTTAATGCTAGTCTAAAGCCTAACCCAAGCCTAAACCAGATCCTATCCCTAATAAAAAACCTAAGCCTAACCATTACCCTAACACTAAACCTAACCCTAACCCTAATCCTCACACTAACCATAATTCTAAATCTAACCATAATCCTACCCATAATGCCAACTCTCACCTAAACTCTAATACTTGGCATATCTTAAAGCTAAACCTAACCCAAATGTGAGTCCCAATTGTAACTGTAAAACTAACCATAGCCCTAACCCTGACCCTAACCCTAACCTTAACAGTAATCCTATCATTCTAACCCTAACCAAAATGCTAACCCTAACCCTAATCCCAACCTAATGCTAGTTGTAATCCTAACCCAAACTTTAATGTTACACCTAATCTTGAACCTAAGCTTAACCCTATGTTGATTTTATCCATAAATTTATTTATCACCCTAACTCTAATGCTAGTTCTAATCCTAGCCATAACCCAAACACTAACCCTAACCCCAACCATAACACTAGTTCTAAACTGAACCCTAACCCTAATGCTAGACCTGAACCTCATCCTAAACCTAATGCTAACCCACCCTTATACCTAATCTGAACCTAACCTTAGTCAAAACAGTAACCCTAACCCTAATTCTAAACCTAACTCTAATGTTACTACTAATTTTAACTCAAACCATAATCATAAACCTAACACAAACTTTAAATTTAACAAGAGCTGTAATTATAACCCTAACACAAAACCTGATTTTGGGCCCAATTCAACCCTAACTTTAAACCTAACACTAACCTTAACCCTAATTGTAACTCTAAATTTAACCCTAACTCTAATACTACCCCTTTTAGTAACCTAACAGTAAACCTAACCCTAATACTGCCTTTAGCTCTGCAAACCCAACACTAACTCTATTCCTAACCAGAATCTTAACCCTAAACCTAACACTAAACCTAACCATAATGCCATTTCAAATGTTAACCTTAACCCTAATGCTAGCCCTAACCCAATATCTAACCCTAACCCTATCTCTAATCCTAACCCTAACACTAATAATACTCCTATCTCTAACCCTGACCCTAATGCTAGTTCTAATCCTAACCCAAACCCTAACACTAACTTAATTCTTAACCATACCTTTTACCTTAACCATAACCCTAAAGTTAGTCTTAACCCTAACCCTAATCCTAAAACTAATGATATCCCCAACTATAACCCTAACACTAAACCTAAACCTAAACCTAACCCTAATACTAACCCAATCTTGAACCAAACCCTAACCCTAGTGCTAGTACAAACCATGACCCTATCCCTTATTCTAACACTAACCCTAACACTACCCTAATGCTAATTCTAAATTGAATTCTAACCCTAATCCTAAACCAAACCCATATTCCAGCCCTAAACTAAAACTAACCCTGATGCTGGACTTCAATCAAACCCTAACTCTAACCTTAATGCTACCCCTAGCCTTAATACTACCCATAACTCTAACACTAGGCACTAGTCATAAACCTTACCAAAACCCTAAACCTAACCCTAGTGCTATCCTTAACACTAACCCTATTTTTTAGCCTAACCCTAACACTAGCCCTAAACCTAACCCTAACCTTGGCTCTAACCCTAAGCCTAAACTAAAACCTAACTCTCATCCTAATGCTAATCCCCATTCTAACCATAAAACTAACACTCATCCTAAATAATCCTAATCCTAACCCTACATCTAACCCTGCCACTAACCCTATACCTAACACTAACCCTAACACTAACCCTAACATTAACTCAAGTCTTAACACTATCTTACCACTGACCCTAATCCTAACTGAAACTCTATCCCTGACTCTAACCCTAAAGCTAACACTCATCCTAAACCAAAATCTAACACTTATCCTAACCCAAAACTCAACTTGAACCCTATTCTTAACCATAAGCCTAACCCTAACTCTAACTCTAGCTCTCACACTAACCCTAACCCTAACCCTAATACTAAACCTAAGCCTAATTCTAACCCTAACCCTAATACAAAACCTAACCCTAATCCTAAACTTAAACCTAACCCTTACCCCAATGCTTAAACTAACCCCAACCATAACCCTAACTAAACCTAACTAAAACTCTAATTATAGCCCTAATCTAAACCTAAACCTAACCCTAACTCTATCCCTAACCCTAATTGTAACCATAGTCCTAATACTATTCCTCACCCTCACCCTCACCCTTACCTAAACCTAAACCTAATGCTCAACCTAACTTTAACCCAATCCTAATGCCGGTCCTAAACTTAACCATAACAATAACCGTAAACCTAAACTTAACACTAACTCAAACATTAACCCTCATCCTATCCTCACACTTAATCTAACCTAATAACTAACACTAAACTTAACACTATCCCTAAACCTAACCCTATTCTTTAGCTCTAACCTTAATTCTAACCCTAATCCTAATTCTAACACTAATCCTAATCTTAAACTAAACCTAACATAAACCATAACCAAAACCATAACCTTTTTTAAAGATTTTATTATTTTTCATAGAGAGGGGAGGGGAGGGAGGGAGAGAGGGAGAGAAACATCAATGTATGGTTGCCTTTCACCTGCCTCCAGCTATGGACCTGGCTGGAGACCTGGCTTGCAACCTGATTATGTTGCCCTGGCTGGGAATCAAACCAGTGATCTCTGGGTTTGCAGGCTAGCACCTTATCCACTGTGCTACCAGCCAGCACTTCAAAACCCATAACCTTGACCTTAAACCTAACTTTTTAAAAACATTTTATGTATTATTTCCAGAGAGAGGAAGAGAGAGAGGCAGAGAAACATCAATGTATGGTTGCTTTTCACCTGTCTCCAGCCACAGACCTGACTGGAGACCTGGTTTGCTACCTGGTTATGTGCCCTGGCTGGGGAATCAAACCAGAGACCTTTGGGTTCACAGGCCAGCTCCTTATCCATTGTGCTACCAGCCAGAGCAGCCCTAACTCTTAATCTAACCCTAACCCTAATCCTAGCCTAATCCTAAACCTAATGCTAAACTTACCCTAACCCTAAACATAATTCTAAATCCTAACCCAAATCCTTACTCAGGCCTTAGCACAAACCCTAAACCTAAACCTAACCCAAAATTTATACCTAAATTTAAGAGTAGCTCTAGTTCTAATCCTAACCCTAACACAATCTCTAACCATAAACCTAAACCTAACTCTAACTATAACCCTAATAGTAGCCCTCACCCTAACCTTAACAATAACCTTAGCCCTAGCCCTATGCAAACCCTAACCCTAAAGTTTGACTTACCCCTAAACATAACCCTACCTTTAACCTACTACCAAGTCTGAACCCTAAACTTAACCCTAATCCTAACCTTATCTCTAACCTCTACCCTCACCCTAATGCACTCCCATCCTAAACCTAACCCTAACCCTACACATACCCTAATTCAAAACCCTAACCCTAATGCTCAATCTAACCCTAAACCTAATGTTAGTCCTTATCCTGACCATAAACCTAAACATTACTGTAATATTAATTCCAGCACTAACACGTAATCTTATGCTAGCCCTAACCCTAAATTTAATCTAAATGCTAAGCTGAACCCTAACTCTAACCCTAACCCTATCCCTAACCATAATCCTAAACCAAAAGTTAACCCTAACCCTAATGATAAACCTAATTCTAACCCTAAACCTAGTCCTAACCCTAAATATAATCCTAACTCTAACCATAAAACTAACCCTAATGTCAAAACTAACCTTAACCTTAGCCCTAATGATACTGTTAACTCTAAACCAAACCCTAATTCTAACCTTAAATATAATCCTAACCCTAATGCTAAACCTAAATCTAATCCTAATGCTAGTCTTAACATTAATGCTAATCTGAAACCTTACCCTAACACTAATTTCAACACTAATGCTTTATATAATCCTAACCCTAACTCTAATTCTAATCTAAATTCTAGGTCAAACCTTAACCCTAATCCTAAAATTATCTTGAACTGGAACCCTACCCTTAAATCTAACTCTAAACCCAAATGCTAGCATCACTCTACACCCTAACCCTAATTCTAAGCCTAGTTAATTCTAACCCTAACCCTAAACCTAACCTTAACTATAATCTTTTTACCCTCAAAATACCCTAACCCTCAACTTCCCTTACCTTAATCTTAAACCTAATCCTGCCACTATCACTAATTCAAACTATAATGCTACTAACCTTTATCTTGACCCTAAACCTAATCTAAAACCTATCTCTAACTCTGACACTAAACCTAAACCTAACCCTAACCCAAACCTTAACCCTACACCAGCTCTAAAATTAACCCTACAAAAACATAACCCTAATATTTATCTTACTCATATTGCTAATCCTAACCCTAATGCTAAGCCTAATCAAACCTTCACCCTAAACCTAATGCTTAACCTAATCCTAACTAATGCTAACCATAAGTCAAACCCTAATACTAAAACTAACACAAACACAAATGCTAGTCCAAACACTCACTAACCCTATACTGAATTCTAACTCTCACCATAAACAAAGCCCTAACACTACACTAGCCATAACCTTAACCTTAAACCTAACCGGATGTAACACCCTAAACCTAATGCTAAGTCTAACTATAACCCTGACCTTAATGTTAGTCCTAACCTTAACCTTAACTCTAACCCTAATCTTAACCCTATCCTAACTTTAAACTTAACCCTAACCCTAACCCTAATTCTAACCCTAACACTAAACCTGTTATCATAATGCTAATCCTACCTTAATGAGAACCCAAATGCAAGTTTTAAATCTAATTCTAACCCTAACACTAACAAAAACTCTAATCCTAACTCTAACCCTATCCTAACCCTACTCAACACTAACCATTTTTAAAAATATTTTATTTGTTATTTTCAGAGAGAGGGGAAGGGAGTGAGGCAGAGAGGAAGAGAGACATCAATGTATGGGTGCCTTTCATCTGCCTCCAGCTACGGACCTGGCTGAAGGTCTGGCTTGCAACCTGTTTATGTGCCCTGGCTGGGAATCGAACCAGTGACCTTTGGGTTCACAGGCCAGCACCTTATTTGCTGTGCCACCAGCCAGGTTAACACTAACCTTTACCCTAACCTTAATAATAATGCTAAACTTTACCCTAACCCAAACTCTGACTCTAGCCCTAACCCTTACCCTAACACTAACACAAATGTCATCAGTAATGCTTGATCTATTAACCATAACCATAATCCTAATCTAAATGCTAGGCTAAACTTTAACCCTACCCTAAATTTAATGCTAAATCTAACCTTAACCTTATCCCTAATGCTAATTAGAATCCTAAACCTAGCCCTAGCCTAACCCTAACCCAAATTCTACCTCTAACCCTAATGCTAATAATAGCCCTAGCCCTAATCCTCACCCTATTTTAACCCTAAACCTAACCCTAATTTATTATTTTCTTAACTTTTTTTACTTTAATTTTATTCTTGTTGTACTACATTTATCCCATTCCCCACCCCACTGGTCTCCATTACCCCACCCTCCCCATCCCACATCCCATAGTCAAGTCCACATGTTTTCCATGTCTATGGGTCATCCCTGCTAGTTCCTTGACTAAACTGTTCCCCTTCTTTTCCTCTCTCGCCACCCCTCCCCTATGCACACTGAAAGTCTGTTGCTTATATTCATTTATCTGGTTCTGTTTTGTTTGTTTTGTTTATTAGTCTCCGGTACTGGGTGAGATCATATGATATTTGTCTTTTTCCAACTGGCTTATTTCACTAAACACAATACTCTCTAATTCCATCCATGTTGTCACAAAAGGTAGGAGTTTCTTCTTTCTTCCTGCTGTGTAGTATTTTATTGTGTAAATGTACTTTTTTTTTTTTTTTT